>JARVJO010000111.1:17853466-17873730 GCA_031762555.1 Cynodonichthys magdalenae | reverse complement strand
CCGACCAGGGTGGCGTGGATGGAGGAGGGGGAGCGTCCACTGAGTGCCTCTTTACTGTGGTCCTCTGGGTGTCAGGCGGCAGCCCCACAGTGCAGAACCTCCTCCTGGGCTCCACTTGACCTTCCCTCCTCCTGATAACTTAAGACTGGCCAACCTCGGCCCTGTGGGGAGGTGTTGTCATCGTACCCCCCCCCAACCCATATCTCAGTTCTCTGACACAAAGATCACCTTAGCTGGAAGATGTAATAGTTGCATTTCTGGAATTTTTGCCAGTGTACTTTGTATTCTTTGAAAAATATCATTTAAGTGTTTTTAATTTGACTTTTTCAGTGTGTTATTTTATTTTTAGTCTACATGCAGTGGTCTACAAGATACTGGCTGCTGAACTAGCCCTTCACTGTTCATATGCAGAAACACTTTGGTCAGAGGTGCCTCTGCATGTTCATCCTGTGTATTGAATGCAAAACGAGGATTAATACTATAGACCGTTATTGATTGTCGATTGTTTTTAAACTGCTCATGCTTTTGTGTTTTGACAGTATTCATTAGTACCTCCAGGTAGTATGTTGAGGTGTGTATAAAGAAGAAGGGGTCTCAGATGTGGGGATGTGGATGTTTGCCGCTCCAAGCTGCCCCCTCGCCTCTCACCCTCTGCCTGGCTGCTACGCTGTAACCTACTCCTTCACCTCAACCAGATCCTGTAGCCCTCCTCTGGCCAGACCCTCAAATACATTTCTATGCAAAAAAGAACAAAAAAAAAAAAGGAAGCTGGTTTTTTTTTTCACAGCACACCAAACCTGAATTTGCCCCCTGTGCGTCCCTGTCAGCACTTAAAAAAGGCCACAGTGTCTGTAAAGATGAACTAAAAAAAACGGTTGGCGTTTCTCTCTGTGCTGAAGACACTTCTGTCCAGCTTGATCTCAGGGTAGGGGAGTTGAGGGTAGCAAGGATGATAAACAGCTCTCCACACCAGTCCTTTCTAATGTGAGAGCGAAGGAAAAAAAAGCCAGCTAAACAACAAAAAATGAAAAAAATCCTACCTGTAGCTGAATCCCTGTTGGAAGGTGAAAAATCTGGTATTGAACCTTTTTTTCCCTCTAAATGTGGCCTACCGTTGCCGTTTGGCAGACATGAGTGCTTGTAAAAGCTGCCAATGTGTTGTGCCAACATGAATTAACTGTGTCATAGTGAATCTGTACAGAGATTTTATCCGTTTGGAGGAGCTTTGATAACCTTAGCAGAGGGTGCAGACGGTGCGGACAGGAGGGATCAAACAAAAAAGAGCGGCAACATCACACCCACCCTTCGATGACTGAGATTTTATTCTTTTTTTTTTTTTTTTATGGTTTTGTGGAGAACGCCCCGTGCTAAAGGAGAAAATCTTCACTCAGTCGGGGGTTCCAGTTTGCTACAGTGCACAGTTGATGATGGGTAATCCCGGGTACATATTTTTTTAAAACCAAAAATGAAATTGCATTTTATTGTCATTTTTATGAAGTTTGACATAAAAATCTTGAAAAATGCTAAAAAATCTAAATGAAAAAAAAAAATCTATAATATGTTAAAAGCTCTGCACTTCTAGCTGAAACGTCTCTGGCCGTCTGCTTCTACCGCCGCCATCTGAAAGGGGTGGAAGTGGCGTCCAGGGCTCCGTTTTGTGGATGCTGTATTTATCTTGTTTTTGTGTTTTGTGCCCTGCTCAAAGCGGGTCCACTGAACTGTACATTTCCACACACCCAGAAGGCTTTGGGCCCTCTGTATCAGCCTCACTCTCTCATTCTGCAGCAGCAGGGGGAGAGGCACATTTCAAGAGGTACAAAGTCTTAAAAAAAAAAAAAAAGGAAACGGGAAAAGGCTACCTTTCAGGGCTAAGAGTCCTGCAGCACACAAGACAAAATCACTATTGCCTGTTTCTGTAACTGCCTTGATCCAAGCTCAGACAGACCCAATAGCCGAGGACCTCCCAGTATCCTGAACTAACTGGAGAACCCTGACAGCGAAGGGGGTTTCCCATGCTGCACCAGCATCGAGAGGCTCTCCTCTCTACAGCTCTGTTCTAGATACCAGTAGATATGTATTCACAGCACTCTCACACACACAGTGTGAGCGTGTACGCGATATACTGTGAGTACCATGTGTGGTGTCACCTCTTCAGACTTCTTGGATCGTAACCTCTGAAACTTTTAAGTTGTTTTCTTTTAAAGATCCTGGTTTAACACAGCCGAAAAAGAAGCAATATGTATTTTTTTCCCCGCAAATAAGTGATACAAAGGAAAGAGATTTGGGTCGGGTGTGAACTGATGATTGATTGATTGAAAGCCACGACTTTCTTATACAGAGTGAGATATGCACGTTCTGGTTCTGAAGGCATATTGCAGTACTTTAGTGTGCTGTATATGTGTGTATTTGTTTGTTGATTAGCCCAACCTGAAGCACCTGGTGTGATGCAGATTTTACCCAAATCACAGACATATCAAAACGAGAAAAAAATTATTTAACAAAATACTTGAATCATGGAGCGCCAATACCATAATGTGAAGTTAGGAGTTTTTAATTTTTCCCTCTTGTTCATCTGACAGGTACACAAATGGGCTTTTTTTTGTAGAGAATATCATATGTATTGCATTAAGTTACAAATCTAAAATGAAAAGAAAAATCATCTCAGATGTGTGCTTGAACCTCAGATGTTTGTATGAATGTGTGCTCAGAAACTGTGTACAGGGCACATGTCCTGCTGTTATGTTCCACTCTGTTTTGTTAGTTTGAACTTGTCTGTTTTATGTCAGAATCTGATCGACGTTATCTTCTAACATTGCACTGAGTGTCTTCTGCTCCTTACTCAGCTAATCCTAGGTAAAAGTGTGAAGGGGCGACGGTGACAATTCATGTGTACATGTTTACTCAAGGACTTTTTTTTTTTTCCTCCCCCTTCACCCATTTTTGTCTGTAAAAAGTTTATCTACCTTATAGTGGCTTTTATTGTGGAATAATCCAGGACTAGGATTATCATGGAGTATTGCACCATTTTTGTTTCAACTAAAGGAAAAATGTAGCAAAAAAAAAAAAGATAAAGAAAAAAGTAAACAAAAAAAAAATACAAAACTAAAAAAGGGATAAAAAAAACAATGAACTGTGGCCATAGATAGCTGTAGAAGGATTAGTAATCCCGATGTTAGGAGAGGTGGAAAGGGATGAAGTGTGAGAAGGTGAGTTTGTTACGACTCATTTCAGAGGTGCCTATCTTTTTTCTGACTTTGGTTTTTGCAAAAGCCACCTGTCGTTTACAAGCATTTCATTTGTCTGAAGTTCAACGAAACAGGACTTTGAAACAGGAATGTTTCAAAAAGGACAAATTTCATCTTCCATCAGCTATGGACTTGTCAAATCTTGCAAAATGAAGATTTATGCTACTTTCAGAACTCTGGGATTGATCAGTGTTGTCATATTTAAAATGTTTTATTTGGTTCACTCTTTTCAGTGACTATCTTTCTATGTGTATTAAGTTGTGATTTGATGTTTTCCTGTAAGACTTTGACACAGTTTGCTCTCTATCTTGCACACTCATTAAAAAAATGTGGATTATGTCTCAGGAAGGCCAGGGTTCCAGATACCGACCTCATCACTTTTTAGGTTTAATGTTAGTGTAGAAAATTAGAAGAAGAAAAAATACAGAAAGAAACTGAAAACTATTCAACTCCAAGCAATCACTGAAGTTAGTAGAATATAGAAAACTCAATTTTGTTAAAAGAAGAAAAAAAAAGGTGGGAAGTTACATGTTTACCAAATAAAACTGAGAATCAATTTTTAAAAGTGGAGCGCTTTATGTGTAAAATTTTAAGTAGAAATTGCTTTACATTGAAACAGTTGACAAAAACACATTTTTCTTACCTTTCGACCTCTTTTGAGTTTCCATCCTGTAGTTCAGGATTATTGTGCAAGACCTTTATTATTTGTTGAATCATTATAAATCACCTCGCCTGTCATTGGTAGAACTTGTGTTGCTGACAGGTTTTCAGTGGCTGATATATTTCCTAATAGGTGGTTTTTAAAGGCTGGTGGAAGTGGAGGACTGAAGCTGGTTTTAAAAAGGATCATGATCTATGCACAAGTGGGAGGGAAGAGTCCGGACACCTGCGGCTGTACTGCAGGTGTTTGCCAACCAAGACTCTGGGGTTTGGGGTTTTAATGTTGGGTTGTTTTTTTTTTTATCTTTCATCCCACAAACTCCATCGTCATGTTTTAGCAAAATTTTACATTGCATCATCATGCTGTGTAATCCTTAACCAATGAGCGCTTATTCTTCTGCTAAAGCACTGTGGGTCGTACTGAGGAAAAAAAAATGCCCATGACTTTTAAGGCTGTCTGTTTTGATGGGGTTTTTTTGTGTTTTCAGGAGGGCGGGTGGGTGGGTTAAGGAATTTGGGGTATTGCCTTTGCCTTTCTCTACACTTTGAAAAAAAACATTAAGGAAAAATGTCTGTAAATGAAATGCAAAATTGTGGCTTTTAATGTTCTTTTTTTTTTCCTCATAGAATGTGATTGTTAAAAAAAACATGCATTGGAAAAAAAATGTTTCCATGAATAATGGAGCTTCTTTCAGACTATATTAATAAATTACAAATTTTCTTGTCTGTTACTGATTGGTGTCTCCTTTATGGGTGGGTTTTTTAGATTTGTCCTTAAAAGGCAAATTGAGTGTTCTAGCATGAAAACCAATGTAAATATAATGAAAATACATTAATGTGAGAAAACATTTTTTCTTTTTTCTCTACTGCTGTTTGTGGCAGATTGTCATATTTTCATTGTGCAGCAAGAGTTCTCTTCTGAACATCAAAGTAGATTAATCGAATATAATACCAACGATAGTAGATCTTGTCAGATGTTTTTGCCATCAAAACTGGAACTGGTTGCTCAAAGCAGAAGTAATAAATGAAAAAAATATTTTTCAGAATTAATCAGCTTAACCGCAAATCGTCTCACAGCTGCATGTTTTACCAGTACAATGTAATGAGCTGCTTTTCATAGTGCCAAGAAACAGGGTCGACTTGTGCATTTATCATTTGAAATCTGTAAGTTTATTTTTACAATAACTTGACAAAAAGCACAATAAATCAAAATAAAATCCACAGATATTAGCTTTTTTTTTTAAATTGTTTACTTTGCACAGCTGGAAATCATCTAAAGTTCTGATTTGTCTTAATATTTATGCATAAGTTTGTATATTTTAACTTAATACTGAGGTATGATTGTGTACCCTGATAATACTAATATAAAAATAGTTTTCTCTACCAAAATGTACATTTTTGAACAGAAACAAAAGAAGTGAGCATAAGGGAGTCCTGTGAATATGAGGCAGGCGGGTTGTTAACACTGGGGTCAAAAAGGTCAAATGGTTTTATTTCTGAGAGTCGATCCGGGGGAAGAGAGCACCGCTGGGGCTTTCGTAATGGTTTTCAGCAGTGGTCTTCCTCCCTGAGCTGTTCTTGTACTCCACGTCGTCAAAGTGCGGCGGGGCCAGTTTATGGCTGGGAGACTGCACCCCCACCATCTCCTCGTAAATGGGCGGCTGGGGCTGCGAGTTTTCACGGCGGCGACCTGCGACCTGGCACCCATCGAGACAGAAAACAAATCAGTGAAGGGAACAAATACAGTTGAGACGTACTCTCGATTTCCTGTGTCAAAATCAATGTGTCTCTTTTTTTATTTATTTATTTTTTGCTCCTACATTTGTTGATGCAACCCTAACCCCCACTTTTAACAAACTAAACTTGTTTTTGATGTCTAACAAAAAGCATTGATTTTTTAAAACTATTTACATTTTATAAAATAAGATGCATTAAATATCTGTCCCCACTAAAATTTAAGAAAAACAAGCTGACAAGTTGCAGCAGAACTTGTGAAACCGTGTGGTTTTTGTGGTTTGCTGGGGAGGAACTTTCTGCCCTGCTCTGAGCCGGCAGGTGCTGCTTCGTAGTAATCTCATCAGTTATCTGTCCTGCTTGTTTGTGCGCAGCGTCAGAGCAGCAGACTGAATCCTGGAGAGCCACTCACTTTCAGCTTCACGATGAATCCAACCAGGAGCACGAGGAGAAGGCCCACGGCCCCCGACAGGGCGTACAGCAGAGTGTCGTGGTTGTGGCAGCCGCACCGGTCGCCTGCAGAGATAATCAACAAAGATCAGGGGAAGATGCTGTGAGATATAAAATAACAAAAACAGAAGAAGCACAATAACAACCTGTGTACGACAGCAAAGTGAAGCAGAAACCACAAAACTTCCTTCCTACTTTTAGGCCTGCACTTTAAATATTTTGTTATGTTGAAGGGACAGCAGTTGGTAAGACGAGGTTTCCCTGTGAGATATGAAGATTAGGAACTCTGCAAACCGTTGACCGAACAGAAACATTCACACTCAAACACACTGAAACAGGATGCTATCAGGAGGTGGTGTCTGTTAGTGGAAGATAAGAGCACCAGCAGAATGACTCAATGTTAATAATAAGGTACTGACAAACCTCAGACCCTTTCAGATGAGCTGATAATGTGTGAAAAAGATTCTCAATAAGCTAAATGGGGCAGTTGGACTTTCAGAAAACATGCAATCGAGATATTGTTGAAGATTATGATAATCATTGAGATAAATCATAACTTTGCCCACAACTCTTTCCGTTTGGACTTTTAGGAGAGCGGAGGTCCATTTCTCTGCCAAAAGTATTAAAGTTTATTAAACATTATGAACAATTAGTATCTTACCTGCTGTAGATAGCTTTTTGAATGACCTCAGTTTGGAGAAATAGCGTTCACTTTTGACCAGATTGATGAATTAAAGGCTACCTTGTCTCATTTACATTTATGCAAGCAATATTTTAAAACTCTTGCATCCTGACCAATATTTATCTGGGGCCAAATAATTCAACAGTTAAAGAATTCAAAACATTTCTTCTTGAAATGTCCATTCCCTGTTTTAAAATTACAGCAACTCAGATTTAAACTCTTTTTTTTTTTTTTTTCCCAAACTTGGATTATTCAGAGAGCTATCCACAACAGGTAAGATGTTAATTGTTTATAACTTTAAATGTGAACCATCCCTTCATAGGCAGATTTGTTAGTAGAAGCCAGCTGTGACGGACCACTGTTATGGACTGGCCACAACACAGAGACAAGGGAAACACATAAAGTTGATCAAATCTTGGTTGCCTCCTCCTCCTGCTGCTTTGTGACCCACCTTGCACAGACACAAAGAACACCCGTCGCCCTAGACGGGTGCTGCTGTCGGGTCTGCCCCGCAGGAGCAGCTGGCAGCTGTAGAGGGCGCTGTCCTCTGGTTGGAGCTGCTGCAGGGTCACATTGAAGGTGATGCCAGAGGGGCCCGGTGCAGAGGACAGCTGGACCCTCTCAGCAGGGAACCCGGCGCCGCCGTGGTGCTGCTGCTGCTTTGAGTCGTACACCACCTCTACGGCTCCTCGGTCCTTTTGCCTCTTCAGACTTACGCCTTCCACGGCCAAACCTTCCCCGTTCAGGCTGTGACAGGGGAGCACAGCCGAACCCCCAGAGCACGTCTGAACCAGGACCACCAGGCCATCTCCAGTGGAGAACAGGGAATAAAATCCACGTCACAATAAAACTGATCAGGGCGTCATGGTTTAAAAGTGATTAAAGGTCAATCTCTCTTAAAACCACTCTTAAAACTCACTGATTAGTTTTAGTTATTTCTTATTGAAAATTAAAATAAGGGTATTTTAAACTTCAATGTTTGCCTTCAGGTTTTTTTCTTGGCCATTTGCCTTTTGTGTTTTTTAATTTTTTTTACATAAACTATTTTTAATCAAGGCAAGAAGCTTCTTACGTAAATGAAACAAACAAATCATTTAATACTTTGATTATTATCTGATACTGGCCAATTGTTGCATCATCACAATAAACACACTGTTATCTGATTATTAGGCTGTAATGGAAACTAACTCTGCAACCTTTGCATTGATGAATATTCATGTGATGTCAACTGAAAGTAATAAGGAAATTGACAGACGGCTGAAATGCTCATGAGAACCTGATGTGCAAAATTCAGACAGACATGATTATTCGGGTCGACTCATGAGTTTTAGACCTTTTTACAAAACAGTTTTTTTATTTAGTTTATCAATACTAGGGATATTTAAGTAAAATTAATGTTGCTATTTTTCCTAAAACATGCAACTGAGACTCCCAACAGTTGCACACCAACAAAACCCAAAACTAAAGTTATCATAAAAAGTAAGGAAATTAGAGTTTGGTAAATTATTTCTTAGTTGTAACAATGCTTCTTGGCAATACATCTTATATCAGGCACCTGATTGGCAACATCTTAAGCTCAAAACAAAAGCAACAACAAAATAATCTGTTTGACAGAGAAGATTTGGCAGTTTTTTCATCCCACAAATGCATGTTCCTTATAAATGTGGCACCATTTAAAAGAGAAATTAACAGGTTTTCCGATTGTATAAGTTTTATATAGATAGATAATTTATTAAACACAAATTTCCTTACATTTTGTGCTAGATATGTGACGATGAAGTTCACTACTACGGATTTTGTCAATGAGAAAAGCAATAAATGTTAATGCTCTTGTATTATTTTATGGTAACTTTTATCTCCATCTGGCAGTGAGAGTGCATCATTAGAAGATGAGGATCCATCCATCTTCTTTATGCGCCTGCAGGGACCTGGTAGCTAGAATTCATATGTAAGAGGTGAGGCACCTGGACAGGTCTCCAGTCCATCACAGGGATACACAGAGACAAACAACCGCTCACACTATTTTAAAGGTACTAATAATGGACCAAACATGCAAACTCCACCAAGAAAAATACACCAACACACCTGATTCGATGACTGAAGTAAAACATGCAGGATAGTGGCTCTCCAGGACCAGGATTAGACTGTTTAGAATATTTAGTCAAAAATATTGACACAAAATAATAACTAACTAATAAGAAAAGAACATTAAAATTAACTGGTTTTCTCATTGAGGGACCAAATCTTCCCATTTTTATCACTCAAAATTTACGCATGCGCCTAAGGATTGCGCATTGATTGCAGAACTTCTAAACTCCAACAAAGGAATTTGTGTGAGAAGAAATTAAATAACATAAATCTCACCGGAAACCTGAGAGGCGGCGGAGTTAACCAGCAGGAAAAATTCAGTCTTCCCTGGAATCTGTTCATCCTCAGAGCCGGCTTTCTCCACCATGAACTCGCAGAAGTATCGGTCCGTGTCGGCGGCCCGCAGCTGGGAGATGGTGACGTTCACCGAGTGGGTGCTCGGGTCTCCGCTCACACCCAGCCGGCCTTTGTAGGCCATGTCCTTCACGCTGAAGTCCGCCTTGGTGTAGTGGAAGAGCACCTCCCCGGGTTGGAGCCAACCGCGTTTCAGGTAGAAGCCATACGGCGGCGGGTTCCTCGGCTCCATGGCGCAGGAGAGGACCACGGACTGACCCTCCTCCTGGTCCAGAAACACGGTGGTACCACAAACACCTGCACCGACAGGAAACAGCATACATTAGATATGCCTCCCCCAACAATGATTTAAAAGGCGTAAAATTAAATCGTATTAATACGTTTAAATTAAATTTCTATATGGTTTTATTGTCTTTTTTATTAACTTTAAACTAGTAATGTTTCAAAAAGAGCTTTTAATGCAACATAAATAAACTTCAATTATGGAAACGCAAACTATATTTATACTCACTGACGAACTGATGGGCATAGTTTTAATAAAATGAGATGTTTGCTATTTGTGTTGTGGAAACACCGGGAATCGAACCCGCGACCTGCAGCATTCTGGATACATAACACCAGCCTTTATGATGAATCAAATTTGATGTTTTATTTTTTTAATGAATGATCAAAGTTTTCACATAAATTGTAAAGTTTAAAAAAAAAACGTATATTTTGCTCTTTTATTAAAAATAATAAAAAATAAAAGAAACGAAATATATTAAATATCTAAGGATGCAACTTAAAAATTTTAGCTCATGTTCAACAATCAGTAACTGAGTCAGGATCTATAAGGGCAAGTAATTTTCAGGTTTTTTTTACAAAGTTTTTAGTAATAAAAAAAAGATAGATTTTTTTTTCATTCTGTCCACTCCTAAAGGCTCACACCGAACAGAAAGTGAACAATCAGATCACTAACCAGGACAGAACTTACCAAAGCCAGTCTGAATGACGACCACAATCCACAGATAAGCCAGGCACCGAACCCTCTCCATCTTTTAACACCTCAAAACACTAAGGCTGACTCTGAACACGACCACAGGTCCAAACCATGACACCTCAGGTGACGACACCTCAAACTGAAATGTCAAAAGCCTGGATAACGGTAAATGAAACCAAGAGGAACCCCATGAAGCTCCACCTTCAAGTCTTAAGGCATTGCTGCAAGCGGAAGCACAAAACACCAGTGCTGAATCATTCCTCACTCCAGCTGCATTCTGATGATAATAAAAACATTAAAATAAAATGCGCATGATCTGCAGCTCAGGAGAAAACAACTTTTACAATTATTTCATTTCACAATAAGTCATTAAATTTGCATTATTTGTGTTTCACTTGTTCAGAACATTATTTGTATATATTCCAAAGGAAATGGTTCTGACAACTCATCTGTGAACAGGATGTGTTTTGTTGTGATAATTTACATCAATGTCATTGTTGAAGGGTTTGTGCACCAGAAACTGAACTTTATTTCAAAATAAACCAGAAATTGTCCTTTAAGGAGAACAAAAGTCACACTTGCAAAAGAGTAGATTAATAGTGACTTATGTGGAGTTGCAGCTCATTCATAATGTAAAATAAAATATAAATGATTTAAATAAAAAAAAGCCCCAAATAACATTTTCTGTGTTTTTCCACTAACAACCCACGTTTTTGCTTTGTGACATGGGGTTTGCGTGCCTACACACTGAAAGAGAAACCACACTGTCGTTTGAAAATGAGTAGCTCTGGTTCTGTGTGTTAATTCTGTTTGCATGCAGCTACATGTGAATACGTTTAAAATAAGTTTCAACAAAGGCTTAAAGCAAAAATGTTAAAAATATATTTTTAGTTTAGTGGGGATGAAAATAAAAAGGACACTAACCACAAATTGTGGTCAGGAAAAAAACTTGATTCCTGTGATTATTCACACAAAGCTCATCCTCCTCCATCTCACTGTTTAAAGAACTCTATTTCCAGCATTAAAATAACTTAAAATTGAAGCTTTATTTCTAAATGAAATGAAATTGCATTCTTTTTAATAGCCTTAGAACTCTCAAATATTTTAACCATTGGTATTGTTGTCTCTAGAGCTACAATCATAATGACACATAAAATAAAAACACCTCATTCACTGATATCAAGAAGCGGGGTGAGAAATAACCTTTGGTTGATGGGTGTGGCTGATGGTTTCATGTTTTTGTTGAAAACAGCAAAACAAACTCTGTGGTTTTGTCTCTTCCTCTGCAACAATAAACAAACAACCTGAATCAAATTTCCTCACTGCGTTGATTTCTTTTTAACTTGCAGATAAATTTTACTGGCAAAATAGCCACTAGCAAATCAGCTTTCATTCAGTTTGGTTTCTACACAGATTGTTAAATATTTTCCACTCAACTTCTCTTTCTTGTTTTTATTTGGAGGCAAGGTCATAAAATGCTTGAAACATTCATTGGTTTTGTCTGTTTCTGCTTTTATTAATTTAGTTGATACCAAACTTGACCACTAGAGGGCTCCAGAGTACCACCACTGATGCTTATCCTACAGAGTAAAAACAGTGTATTATTGTCTCGTATTGTAAGATTTTTTTTTCAGACAAAATCCACGTGTGGTTCAGACCTGTCGTATATTTTACATGCAGTCAGTCTGCTGTTATCCAAATTGATTTTCTTCACTAATAACTTTATATTTTAATAGTTTGAAGATATTTTGAGAGATGAAAATAAATGACACTCCTTAAATATTTTGACAATAGGCAATTCTGTTTGAATTTGAATTATAATTTTAAATGTATTTATGGAGCCTAACGATATAATTTAAATTGTCTATTAATGCTAATAACACTATTATTTATGCCTGTACGACCCACGGGAGAGACAGCTTCTGGATCTGAGAGCAGGATATTAACCTGCACCTGAATACGTACAGGTGGCGTGCAGCATGTTGATCTTTCACACTTTTCCTGAAGATGGAAGCGTTTGCTGAATCTGACGTTGCCTGTTTGTACGGGGAAAAAAGTAACAGAAATTTGGGATAAGAATAAGAATAAGAAAATGTTCTTGCACGAGATCCAATGACTTTATGGAAAAGTGAGCAAAAACCATGAGTGAAACTTGGAGTTGAAAAATTTTACAATCAACAGTTATTAAATTTGAATACATTAGTGATGTTGAAGCTGCTCAGATCAACTGTTTTAAGCTATTTTTTGTTTTTGAAAAGTGAAAACTGGGTCCTAATCTATAAAGCAAGATTTAAAAAAAATACATGATTTTATGTGAAATAACAAACCTCTAACCACTAGATGGCGCCCTGGTGCTTGACACAACCAATAAGTATGTTGGTTTGATAAAAATCAATTTGGAAAAAATGTCTAAACACTGTAAATAGAGGGAAATAATAAAGCAAGCAAATAATAAAAAAAAGTCAAGCAGAAGAGAATAATGTAGTTGCTTTTATTTTTAAAGCAAATAAACCTCACCCAATCACATTTTCATTTACATGTCAAGGTACTTTCTATAGGCATTTATGTTCTACAAAAGTTTTTTTAACCACAAGGATAAAAACACATCGGAAACAAATTGGTCAAACATGGTACGGAACAGTTCAGAAATACTTAGACTTCTAACCTTTAAATGGAAACAGAATATCCAGATAAAAAGCCACTTCCATCTCTAGTGGTGTCTGTGTGGTTTTAATAAGTTCATCGTAGCTTCAGTTCTTTTTACAGATGTTTACAGATAAGCAAATACTTACTGAAAACTTTTAGAGCTGCCATCAAATAAATCTACCTCAAAAATACAGTCAGCCTTTAAAAAAAAAACTATATATTTCAGCAACTTAAAAAAAAGGTTCAGAGACTTGTGACTACAACTAGTAAGTCCAAAAATATTACTGATACATTTAACAAGCCTCACGTTTTAACTCTGGTTACATTAGTAAAAATATCCAATCAGTAATTATTTTACGACTGATTGTATTTGGTGCCCAATTTTTACATGTGTCAGTAACTGGAAAAGGATCAAATAAGACAATTAAACAGACATAATGACAACAGTAAGACCCTCTTGCTCACAGTCCAATTTAAAATTTCTGGAAATCCTCTCAAGACCCAAACTTCACAATTTATGACCCACAGTGGGATTGGATCCCAACTTTGGGATCCTCTTGTTTAGATTACCTCAAGAGTCCACAAAATAACAGGACCAAGATGACTGTTTTGTAACCTGACTTCATTTTTCTCACTTTCCTACTTTAACCTCAATAAAGAAACAGAAAATAAAACTTTAAATTAAAGACTATACTGTAAAATTAAACTATTAAAACTAAGGTCTCTCTCTAAGTATAATCACCACAAATGATCTAGATGTGAGAAAAGGTGAAAGTAATATAGAGAACTGTGCAGTTCTCATGACTGGAGGTACTGAACCACGTCAGACACCACTGGAGAACTCAAACTGCCTTCAGCTCCTGAACAAGGACTTCTACTTACCAAGTTAGTAGATGCCATGCCACAGGACACGAGTGTACTTATTCAATCTTTACACTCCGTCGTCTTAATATTTGCCATTTCCAATAGGTCAACTACTCAAAGCACTTTATAGAATACAGTACATGTCCCAGCATCCATCTGTAAGGGGACAGACCCAAACTATATTGAACATCAGGTACTTACAGGATTTAACTGACCTGTCATGCCAGCTGACTGGGTTTTAAGGCTGAAAAGCTCATATGGATGGGCTACAGACAAAAACAAATACAAAGCGGTAAGTGATTTGGCCAGAGAAAAATGTCTGCAACACTACAGATAACTACATGTACTTCCTGTGTGAACCGCTAACGTGTTCGTCTTTAATTCTTTTCCTTTTTTTAATAGATTAGATCGCTTTCAGCAGAACAAATCTCCACCACAGGAAGGTAATGTTGAAGACTTAGTGGAAAGTTACAAAAGATGGACAAATGTATCACCCAACAATAAAGACAGGAACTGCAGCAATCATACAAGGACTTTTGCATTTCTGCCAAACTTTATGACCCTCACCAATACAGCAAACTCTTACTAAAGATCTTTGCTGGGAAATTGTTTTCAAAACCACCTGTAAGGGGTGCCTTTACTACAAGTTACTTATAACTACAAAGGCAATTTACAGGGACAAGCCTTTGAAATATGTTTTTTTAGCTAAAATTTGATTTAACTTTATATTTGATTTTAACACAGCTGCACAAAATTAGATTTAAAAAAGACCTTCTGTATTGTTGGGCGTTTTGATTTTGACACTGGTGTTCATGCATGTTTGAGGGCAAGAATGCATGTAGAAAAATAAAAACAAAATATTGTGATTCATTTCTACTAAAGCTACTCAAATGTAAATTGAAAGTCCTTCAATCATGAGTTAGATGTCATATTTCAAACCTAAGTTAACCTAAATCTTTTGAGTTACGGTGCACGAGTTTGGTGAATGACATCTTTAACGTATGTTAAAACAGCTTTGTCATGACAATGACAGGTGGATGAGGAAATTAAAGACACAAATAATGACAACCTTTGTATTTAAATACCTGATGAAATCCTGTCAGAGGCATAAAAAGTGTAGACACCAGTACAAACCTTTGAGACTCACCTCCACGTACGTCAGGACAAACCAGCATTAGATTTCAAGATGGATTTTATTACAACAGATTGATAAAACATTACAAAGGATGCATACAAGTAGGTGTTTGACCACGAAATATTAAAACAAACCTGAAAAAAAGAATAAAGCTAGAAACTTATGAGACAAATTTTAACACTACTCAGTTGGAATCATCATCACTGAGACCCTCACCAACCAAAGTTGGGGACGAATGTCCAACAGCACCTGCGCGCGCTGTGAGGGCCTCAATCTCTCTAACAAAGAAATAAAAATAATCAAAATGTTCACAAGAAAAAAAACTTGCCTTTGTAAGGGGTTGGCATGTTCATGTAACTCCAGCGGCTTCAAAAGAAATACGAATCATTTTTACACACTTCACCTCTATGAACCTGAGTGGGAAAAAAATATATCCTCACATGTGATCAAGTAACACCAAAAAGCTGTTAGGTATTAATGTGGTGTTTGGCCGTTTTGTTTTTCTCCTTCCAATAAACAATGAATGTCCATGCGTTTAAACAGACAATGTTTGTCTTCACCACCACTGGTCTTACTGCTCTTTGCTTGCAGCTAGGTTTGAAAAAGCACATGGGTGAGAGAAAGGTGTTAACCTCAAACCTAATGTGGTGGCTGCTTTGCTTCTTTAGTAGCGTCCAGCCGGAGACATGACAGGTGGCCTCATACCCAACGGAGGCCCCCCCTGGTAAGGGGGAACCATGGGAGGTCCTTGCCCATAGGGAGGCATCCCTCCAGGCATGTAGCCAGGCATGCCCTGAGGGGGGCCGCCATACTGACCTGTGCAGGACAGAGAAGGAGAGTGGCTGCTTTAAGTCTCAATTTGCCACTTGAAACCATTTTTAAGTCCACCCTACAGTGAGTGTACTTTAAAAGTTTCAGATATTTTAAATTAGGCAAACTATAGAACTTCAACAGCACTTCAGCAGATTTGTCTACTTTAAGGTCAACAATTCCATAAAATATCATATTCATGTTTTATATTTGAGTTCATATCATGCAACTGACAGATCAAAGTACAATAGAAGTAATTTAATAAATTACTTGCCACCTTAAAAATAATATTTTTGTGTTTAATACTTTCAGAAAAATCTGTCATTTTTAAGAAAAAGTTTAACAGAAGACATTCCTCATCCTCTTACCATGCAGGGGATGCCTCATGCCAGGCTGCTGTGGTGGCAGGCCTTGCTGTGGGGGAATTATGCTGCCCACAGCTGCCACTTGGGGAGCAGCAGCATGGGCCTGACCGGACCTGGGTATGAGACGCTGGTAACGAGGTAACTGGGCCTTCATCTCCTCCTGGTTGCAGAGACAACACACAAGGCAAACATTCAGAACTAGAAACGCCGGTGTCCTCCTGTCAGTACAGAGAAACTCACAAAAAATGTTGAGGCATTGGGTACCAATGTTGGCGTGCCCTGATTTCAGACTGAGGATATTCAAGTTCAGAATCATCCTTCAACATAACCACAAAAGAGAAACTACTCAGCGCTATCATGACTTTACGTGACTATTTGTATTGTATTGCAACTTTATATCTGATGATCCTCTGCGATCATCTAACCTCACTCTGATCGAGTTTTTATGCAGAACCAGACCACTGGTTAAATGTAGTCAAACATCACCGAGCATACTATATAAATCAGTTATTACTTACTGTGAAAAGGGCAAAACAGAAAGATCAAGCAACTTACCAGCGAGATATCCTCATCAGGGTGGATCAACTTACTAGTTGCACTCGTAGTGGTGAGGGTGGCGGGCTTAGTGGTCACTGTGGCCGGGGGTTTGGCCACAGTGCTGCTAGAGGGATTAGAAGAAGTGGAAGAGGAAGAGGAGACAGAGGGCTGGGTGTAGGCAGGGAATGTTGCTTTGGGAGGGTCAGAGGAGGCGGCAGTGCTGAGTGAACTTGAAGCTGTAGCTCCTGAAGCGCTCTGTTGGGCCTGTGCAAAAACACACAACAGATAGCTAAACCGGATTGAACTGGTTCTTCACAACCCTAACATGCAAGAATAAAGAAATGTAATATAAATAAACAACCATTGACATATATATCTTAGTACCAACCATCATAAGCAACAAATTTCTTTGAATTTAGGGTCTGTTTCTTAAAAAATAATCAACTGCACAAAATGTTAGCAAAAATGTTACTGAATATAAAATACTTGAACATAAATTTATAAGGACAAACACAAAAAAGCTTTTAAAAAAATGAAACATTCAGTTTAAAAGATTTTGATTCAACAAAACAACAAATTCTGCTTGAAATAGGGTCAGATTCTCATATTGTTCATTATAGAAAAATTATAATAAGTAACTTCAGTGGTTTACTCTTCAACATGGGGAAAATAATTGTGCGTTATGTGAAAAATACAGTCAAAGCAAAACCATTACTTTGCAATTTACCCTGCAGAAGTGAGGAGGAGTGAAAGCCAACTTCTCTTATGCTTTAATTCTGTGATAATTTAAAGCACATGCAGCTACAAAGCTCACAGTTCTTACCGGTAGTTAAAATTAGCAGTTCAAGGCAAATGCTGTTAGTAAAACAGCATAATGTGTCACTAAAACTTTACAGGCAACATAAATATGCAACATGCAGCTGCCACAGTCCACGGCAAAGTGCTATCTGTGAGCGTACTTGGGGCATGTTAGAAAGGGGAGTCTGGGAGGAGGCAGACTGAAGGTCTGCAGGCGGAGAAGAAACGCCTGTTGTGTTGCTGTGAACACCAGAGCCCATCTGCAGCATGGTGAAAAGGAGATCACAGGATTGGCATGGAATAGGTCTACAGAAACTACCCCAATTCAATCAATTAAACTGTGGAGTGATTTAAAAAAATAAAAACTATTAGATGAGCAAATCACTTTTTTAAATACATCTATAGACCCACAGAGAATATAGTTAATCAAGTGGACGACATTAAAGTACAGACAGAAACTTTTTAAAGCAGACCGCATGATGCCAACCTGTGCTGCGCTGGGGAAGAGGGGTTTGGTGACAGAGGGCTGAGCTACCGGCACCACTGGTCGACTGGGTATTGGTCCGGCTGCAGGGGCTGGAGCAATGTGGGGCATCCCTGGCCTTGGAGCCATGTGAGGGGGCATTCCTGCAAAAGCATTCAGTAAAGCTTGTCTATCAACACAAAAAACAACAACAACCTGGAGAAATACTATTTATTAAACTAATTATTCCAAACAAGTCAGCCTAAAATCTTCATAACCCAAAATTTTACAAACTGATCCTGAAGAAAGATTTTTTAGATTTTTATAACTCAAGACAAAGGTTCAAATTTAAGAAATCTAAAACATAGGTTTGGGAAGTCTAATATTAAAACAACACTGCACACTATTGGACCCACCACCATAAAGTAAATGAGGATTATCATAAACAAATACACTATTTTTGTAAACTTTACTGGGGCAGAAGTATTTGAGCAACAAAATAAAATGTTTATATTTGACAAATCGTTTCTAGAACTGCAACCACAACTGACCTGGAGGAATACCGGGCATCCCTGGCATCATGGGGGGCATCATCCCTCCTATTGGCATCATGCTAAAAGAAGAAGAAAAGAATAGAACAATGATTGATTTTACTGGTTCTATAATCAAAATTACGGATCAATCGACCATTTCAGAAACCAGTGAAAAACTTAAATAAGACTAAACAAAAAATGTGTCAGAATTTCAGAAAGTTAAAGTCAGTGAGTTGATTCTTACGCTGGTGGCATCCCAGGCATTGCAGGAGGCATGCCGTGCATCATGGGAGGAACACCAGGCATCATGGGAGGCATTCCTGTAACAAAGAGCGAATGTATACTGTTAAAACATTTCCATACAGACACCTACACCTGTTCACACATCGATGACTTCTTTCATTTTTAATTCATGTGTTTTCGGCACAAGTTGACATGCTGATTGACCAAGGTAAGAAGTGAATGATCTTAATGAGACTGAAAAGCTCAGACTAAACCTGAAGTCACCTTGCTAAGACACTAATCCTGTTCTGGAGCACACTGAAATCTTGTGCAAAGGCACTTCTATCAGCTATTTCTAACACTGATGTGGATCATACAAGCCTGCATAAGAACACTTGCTTTAATTTTTGTAACTATTAATTCCTATGAATAACTTCCTTGCCTTGATATCCTGCAGGAGGTATCCCAGGTGCACCAGCCACATGAGGAATCCCAGGTTGGGTCATTGGTGTGACATAGCCCACCTGAGGCTGGACGGCAGCAATCTGCTGGGTCGATGGTCCTGCTTCATCATCATCGTCGTCATCATCTGAGTCATCCTGATTTGACTTCTTTTTTTGGCTCTCTAAAAATGTTTTTAAAAGGTGTTAGACAAGCAAAACTATCACACGGTTTCCATAAAGTGCAGTAAAAGCATTTACTTTAATGTAAACAAGGACAAAATACCTTGTGATTTCTGTTCTAATGTTCGTCTCCTTTCCTGCATGTCTTTCTCTGGAATTCCCTCCATGCCATAAATTTCCAGTTCTATGTCTGTTCTTCCTGGAATTGCGTTTGGTACACTGTCAATAGTCTCTTTGTGCACCTATAACACAAGCAAAGAGAAACATTACGGTTTATTACAACAAGTACTGACTTTACAGATTTTTGACCACAATTTTTTAAAGCCATTGCACTAGAAGGATAAAAGTCCGTACCTGCATGCAGTGAATAGCCAAACCGGGCCCAGTGTATAATTTCTTGTGGCAAATGTGACATTTAAAATGCTTTGCCTTCTGATGCTGAATGAGGATTTTTTCATCATCAAAGTCTCGATTGCAGTACCTTCAGAAGTAAGTTAAGGACTGATCTGTAATGTGTTCAATTTGTTAATTTATCCCATAAAAAAACAACTCACGAGTTCGTTTAGTTCCTGTGATTACATAATCTTGGTGTAAAACTACCGGTAGCTAACAGATTAGCTAACACCGGATGTAGCATGTTCCCTTTAAAAACATCTACACACTAAACAAACAATTCATTATTATTTAAACTCTCGACAAAAGACATTGCGCCTTCATCAAACATAATATAAAAACTAACTTAAGCCATTTATGAAATTCAAACCCGCTCGTTAAGCTAACATTAGCTTGTACTGCTAACAGACGAACGAAGTCGTGTAGGCCTCATTTTGCAAAGTTGTTCCATTTTCGGTATTTTCTGTCGTTTTAAAAAAGGATACCAGCACCATGGTTTCATCTGCTTCTTCTTCTTTCGTCCCATTGTGTGTAAATGCTGAAACGGAGGTCACAGAACGCTAAATCTTAGTCTTATTATCTGTTTGACAACGGCATGCTGTATCTCCGTGACAAGAAGGGCAAAAATGGCGCCTGCTGGGAGGAAGTACAATCCACCGCAGTCACACAAAAACACAAACCAG
>JARVJO010000111.1:17799319-17845450 GCA_031762555.1 Cynodonichthys magdalenae | reverse complement strand
TCATGAATATAAAATCCCCAGTTGCCTGCAGTTACCACCACGTTATTAAACTTTTCCTCCCTCTAACTAGCACGGCATTCACTGCTACACGTCTGCAGCATCAGACGAGTTTTTGAAAATAATCTGAGGTCGATTTCTATTGGTTACTGCTGACCCTGTAAAGTAAAACAGCTTTAGTGATCACTCCAAAAAATGATTTTATCACCCGAACAGAGCTGAACCCTGAACGACAAGCTTATAGGAAATTAAATTGTTTAAGTTTTTCTTGTTTGTGAAATCTCCTTGGTTTCCCTCCTTTGAATTTGTCTTTTTAACACTTTAAAATTCCCCTCTCCTCTATGGTTGTCATTCGGGCTCCATGCTTGTTTTCATAATCCCTGATTATGTGTTTCTCTGATTGAACTTTATTTGACGTGTCTCTTTGCCTGGTCCTATTGTAAATAAAAATGGGGGGCTCTTGATGGGGCACTGACAACCCCCTACATCCTGCCTCATCTGCCGTGAGAACAGAGACACAAAGCCATCTGTTCTGGACGCGCCACACACACAGACACACGTATGCTGATTCTGATGGGCTGCTAAATGCATAAAAACATGAAACAAGCAGATGGAATAACGGCAGAACAGAAACATGAGTGTTTTGTCCCACTAGGATGAAGAGCGAGAGAAGAAATCACACGACGCCCACCTGCCAGCACACCACACACGTAGACCAGGCCGATCCTCAGGGCGCCGTGGACCATTTCTAGAGGGACTCCCACCAGCAGCTGCATGGCCATGTTCAGGCTCAAATGTTCAATCCTGTGACACACACACACACACACATATTATAACCATTAGAGTCAAGGTGGTATATATAGCCACATTTGTTTTTTAAAAAAATTGACTGAAGGTTTTTGCATTTTTTTTAAGTTTAAGCTTTGATGAAGCCTTTTATATTGACACAGCTTTAAAGGGATATTTCAGATCTTTTGAAGTGCAGTTATGTGGAAATTTATTATTTATCATCTTTGCTGTCCACAACAGGTAAGATATTAATTGTTCATATTTCCACAAAATTAGTGGACGTTTACATGTTGTGTTCAATAAAACTATGCAAACATATATTTTTTGTGTGGTATAAATTTAACAAGACTGTATTTGTCTATTGTGACTTAGATGAAGATCAGAACACATTTAATGACCAATTTATGCAGAAATCCAAGTAATCCAAAAGGGTTCACATACATTTTTTTGCAACTGTATATAATAAATATTTTTTACTTCCAAAACTGAAATCAAACCATTTCTTAAGAACCGTGTCATCCAAAAATACATTTCCTCAAAGGTAAGGTAAGGTAACATTTATTTTTATAGCACTTTTCAGCAGCAAGGCAATACAAAGTGCTTAACATGATTTCAGAAATGATACAGACAAATAAAAGAGGCAAAGGCATTTTTTAATCTGAAAGGACTGGACTGAGAAGTATTACAAGTTCAACAGAAGCACGGTTTCACCAGTTGTTTGCTAGTTGTTGTTGCTGATAGCCTGCAGGAGTTGCGCTCTGTGATGAGGAAGCTTGGCTTGCAGATACAGCCCAGAGGAGGAGCTGCTCCTAAAAGGTGGTTCTAGGCCCAACCAGCGGTTTTTGTTCTCCTGAATGACTGCCTCAGGACAGTACAGGTTTTCTCAAACATACATGAGTCAACACTCTGGGTATGTTTTTGATGAGGGAATAATGTTATAACATGATATAAAGCTCAAAAAAAGTTGATTTTACATGATATTGCCCCTTTAAAGGTTTGAACAGCTGAAAATTGAAACTTCAAAACTCGTATCTCAACTTGTTTTACAGTTTGTTGAATATAAGAACGGTACATACTAACATCACATAAACTACTGTATGTGCCCAATCATTTGACACATCTAAATGTCTTTCAGGTTTTATCAGTTTCTTTCTGTTTCTATAACCATTCCTGCTTTCTGTGGCTGAATTCTCTTGTCAATCCTGATCCAGCAAATGTTAAAGGCATAACAAAAACAAACACAGACATCGATGACTCGTTCAGGAGTCCACGGTTTCCCCTCCACCAACTGGCAGTTTGACAGACTAAACAAGCCGTGTCCTGACAGCACATTTTGACAAGCATTTTAGCAACGAACATAAAAATTCCCCAAACAAATATGTGCACAGAGACAAAAATCCTCCAACAGAAACAGGATAAAAGCAGACTCCTCAGCTACAGAGAATCATAACGGCGATCAGAGAGAAACAGGACATATTGATCAGCAGGGAGAAGCCTAGCTGTCCGACTGCACAAAGGAAACTCCACTTCGGCCTCATCTTTATCTCCGCTGCTAATGAGGCTGTGAGGAATGGGCTGCACTGTCAGGCACAGCTCTGCATACCCATGAGGGGGTCCTATTGTGTTTCGATGAACCTGTGCTTTGAGGGGACTCAACATAAGCACATTTATTTTATTTTTATCACGAGAGCACAAACGTACAGCTAAACATGGTTGGCACGTCGCGCTACTGGTACATCTCAGAAATAATTATTGCTTTAGAATCTCAAACAATTCAGAAATATAAAAGTGACAGTGGAGTCTGCATGATGCTTAATGTGGGATGTTAGGAGACAAAAGCTACGGCCACACTGCAAAGCTCAATTATATTTTTGCTCAGATTATTTTTTTTTGCATGTGTCGTTCACAATTTAATTTTAAAGCTTCCGTCATCAAACTCCAGCATACGCTGCTGTCACAACAAGTAAAACTACAGATCATGACACCTCCTTTCCTCCCCGGGCCTTAAAGTTGATCTTTTCAGCATACTCTGCCAGCCCTAATATCATCAAAAGCTGCAGGTTCTCTGCAGTAAATTACCATTTTATTACTTCTCTTTATTGCTGGGACTAAATTACCCCTAGGAGTAATTAAATCTGAATGACCCGAACTGAACTGATATAAACCACATTTCTCTTCTCACAGAAAAGGAGAGAATATCCAGTGGGATTGATCAAATTAGTCATTATGATATAAAATATAGTGAATTATTGTGACAGCACCATCAAACTGTATACACATGGCGCCGATAATACAAGATATAATCATGTTTTTTTGGACATTAACATTTTCCCTTGATTTGCTTTGAAATCTCATACAGTAACAACTATGAGCATAACATAATTGTTTACTTGCCTAATTCATGGTTATAGTTTTTTGTTTACTGGATAAATAACTTGTAATGACTTTTCGTCAGTTTCAGATTTTCAAACCACAAAAACCTAAATCACCCCAGACATAACAGATATAGTGAAAACAAATGGAACAAAAATCAACATTTAAGTCGTAAAAGTTAAACCAAAAACCGTTTTGTGAAAAGTCACAAAATATCAAAACAAGGATTAAGTCTGAAAGTGGGATATAATGTTTTCATTAAGACGCTTGCAAAAATTGCATTTTGACAAAATATAACTAATAAATGCCTTATCAAGGTATCATTTGAATGAGCTGTCTGAAATATAATCCTAAAAAAATTATTTTGAAGTTTTTTTTTGAGTAGTAGTAATTGGCCTCCTGATTTTGAGAAAAAAACTCCTTAAAATTTTGAGATTTTCCCGGTGAGCTAACAAAGTTTTTGTTTCTTCCCAGCTGGGAAATCTCAATATTCAAACACTTTTGAGGTTTCCTCCTTATAATAACAACAATTCTTCATCAAAATTATAACCAAATATTAATGCATCATTGTAACCAACAAGACAAATTAAGTTATATCTCTGGATCCAAACGGTATCAAACTGTAGCTTTTAAAGCCAGGAACCTGAAAATATGATTAGGTCGTTTTGACTTAACCTCACTTCGATATGACGGGTCACATATTTTTGATTCCAAAAGACAGAAACCCACTCGCCAACTTTGAACTCACCCAGTGTGCATGAAAACGTAGCTGAGGTACCTCCAGGCCTGGGCTCGGAGCTGAGGGTGGTAAGGTAGGGGGCTCTTTAAGAAGTTCGGGCTGGACACCTGCAAGACCAGGCGATCCAGCTGGATTCCATAATACATGAACACTGCTACCTGGCAGAGCACAAAACAAACAGCTAGGAACTTGGAAGAATAATGATTTGGTATGGTTACTTTTGTGAACAGATGAAAAATGAGCAAAATCCAAATCAGTCTCTGCATACTACTTACAGCTTTATGTTTAAAAAAAACAGTTAGTAACACAACTTACTTCAGCAATAGTGATTGCCAAGATGA
Source organism: Cynodonichthys magdalenae (assembly GCA_031762555.1). NCBI lineage: Eukaryota > Metazoa > Chordata > Actinopteri > Cyprinodontiformes > Rivulidae > Cynodonichthys > Cynodonichthys magdalenae. The sequence continues at coordinate 17,841,211 of JARVJO010000111.1, read as the reverse complement.
GCCAGGGAGGGGGGCAGTACGTGTAGCTGTCAAAGTACCACTTGCGGTCGACCTCGCGAGGCAACGTTTCATAGGCGACGTGGCGAACTAACCTCTGGGGCAGCCCCAGGCCGACCTCATCTCTGAGACTACAACCTTTCAGCTGCCTGCTGCCCTGCAGGATGGCCCTCCGGAAACTGTTGGAGCGCTTGTTGCTCATCTGGATACAGGAAACCAGGAGAAAAAAAGACCACGGGAAAGATGGGTGAAGAGATGGAAGGACGGGAGAAGAAGAATGGGGTCAAACTTCTGGAATTAGAAATATACTTCAATTTCCTTCAGTTTTCCATCATCAACACACAACTGTTTTGCCTCACTGGGACTTTGATACACTTGCAGCTTCATTTCACGACCAAAATACTTTCCTAACACATCTCTGTCTCTGAGCTGAAGATCTTTTACTTGCAGCAAATTGTGCATTTCAGAACTTGGAAAAAAAAAAGACTCAAATTGTAGCCCTAATTTTCAAATAATAGTTGATCAATTTTCATCACCATACAGTAAAACCCAAATGCACCGTTTAGCTAACAGCACAAAAATATGTTTCTTTTCTTGAGTCAATACCTCTGTTCCTGTGCAACAGGCAAGTTGTACAAGTGAGAATAATAAGCAGGTGCTAGCGTGGGAGGCAGCTTATATTTATGATGAAGAACCTGAGCCTTACTGACAAGGTTTGTTCAGGAAAAAAGAAAACACTATATCAGTTACGAAATGAGAACAGTTGTGTAAAAATGAAGCAGGGTTTTCTGATAAATAGCACATTTAGTACAGTTTGTGCCACTAAGAAAAAAATGATTGATGTTATCTCTGTCATCTTATCAACTGATTTAAAAAAAACACATCTGAATTATTTATTGTCACAGACATAAAGTTGTTTCAGTCCAAGAATTCTGTCTTGATCAGCACGGTCTAAAACCTTTGTGCCATTTATTACACTTCCTGAGCACTTAATAAAATTCTACCTGACAATGCAAAGACATCCATCTCATCTCACCTTTTTCCCCACAGCCTCCCCACTGTCTCCTCCTTACACCTTCACCATTCCTTTTTATTTTACTGTCAGCGTGACAGCCCAATTCTGTGTCAAGGCAACTGCAAGAGGTTCCGACATAATTTTGGAGAATTGTTTTAATATTAACAAAACACCTAAATGAGTCTTTAGACGACCCCTTTTATAATTCGACGAAGCTAACATGATGCAACTCTTATTTTTGATTTATGAAACAAACAAATCTGAAAACTTTAATGTGCACAAGTAGCTTTTTCTGGTGTAGAACTAAAACATGTTATTACTAACAAATTTTAATCTTATCCTTTTCTGAAACCAAATATAAAAATTAAAAATAAGAAGCTACAACCTGTGTGACACTTTCTGTATCTAGAAGGGGTGCTGCTCTTTAAGAGAGGGATGCTCACTTTCCAAATTAACAGGAGTAAGCGATATAAAACTTGTTTGGGGAGGAAATTACAGATACAGATAAAACTTTAGGGAAAAAAGCCAATTATTTCTGCCTAAAGGTTGAGCCCAGCAAACTGTGGGAAAACGATTACAGGTTACCATGGTCACTTCAGGACCCCACAACAAGGCAAAGTGCACACACAGACCTCCCCCTGACAGCCTTGTTCCATAAAGACAGTCGATTCTTCTGCTGAAGTGATTGCAATTCCTCTCTTTTTAACAAACACAAAAGAAAGAATGGCATTCTGTGTGCTGACCCTGTGCCAAGGGGAGAAGGGAGAAGCAGAGAGGAGAGGTGAAGGAGACGAATGGGCGTTCAACCAGCAAGAGACGGTTCGACTGTTTGATCAACAGAAAACACATTAAGAGAAAAGAAATGTTTGTAAGAAACAGAAGGTGGAGAAAGACAAGAATAAAAGAAAGAGACAATCCATACAAGGAGAGTTTTATGAGCTTTTTCTCATAAATGTGACAGATGGTGGAAAGTCTGAGGAACAGCTCTTGTTTTAATTTCAGGCACCCAACGTTGATGTCAACAGAGTGGTCTCTAAACTAAAATCAATTAGTCAGAGTGTCCACTTACAGAACCAAATCTAGGTTTGTGTAGTTTGTGCGTTTCTCAGATCTTATAAAAGTAATGTCGTGTCCCTGCATTAAAGAAAAACAAGAGTTCAAATCATAAAGTCAATTCCAATCTACGTAGATCCAAACCCAATTATACGCAAATATGAAGATGGGAGCAATTAAAGAAAAATAACAGTATTTTGCTGAAGTGCCAATATGCAACATTTTAAACACAACAACCACAAAAAACGAGGGATGTATGATTTTTTCATCTCTGTTACGTCTCCTTGATGATGCTGCGTTTAATGTTCAGTCTCGCCTGCAGAAGAGTGCATATTCCTTCAGAATGAATAAAGGTTTTTCTTTTATTAGTCGCGTCTCAGAGCGAGATTGAACTCCTGCAGCTGCAGATGGATGGTCCTGCTGTTATGTGCCACCAGCCAAACCACTAATGAGTCACCGTGAGTGTGGACCCAAATCAGGAAATGACTCAGGAACATAAACTTTAAGGTTCGTGCCAATCAGCAGCGAACACCAGTGGACGTGAAACTGAGTTTTCACTTGAAATAAACTCAGATAAAAAACACTTGGTTTATAATGAGTAAAGTTACTTTTTGTTTCTTAGAATGCTGAACATATATCTATATATATATATATATATATATATATTTATGTATTAATAACACAGAGCAGATCTCTTAAAGTGTGCACGCTGTCTGGCAGCTAAGGTAATAGCTTGACAGAAGATGCACCACCTGTGGTGTTTGTGAAGCTCTGATGCAAAGAAATATTGGAGAACAAAAGCAGATTCTCTCAACTATAGCTGCATTCTTTATTCTAACACACCAACAGATTGAAAATTCAGTTCAATCCCTGTAAAATTCAGACTTGGAACAACTTTTGTATTTTTTTATGGTTGATCAGTTGAGGTAGAAATTTGGAACGTAGATGATTTTAAAAGTTAATAAGAATAGAATAGAATAGAATAGAATAGAATAGAATAGAATAGGATAGAATAGAATGCCCGGGTCAGAGGTGGAGCGAAGGTCTAGAGGGAGTTTGTTCCAGAGTCAGGGTCCTAGGGAAGACTGAGGGACGCCAATATACAGTACATTACAGTAATCGTGTCTAGAACTAACGAATGCATGAATGGCCTCTAAATCAGTGTGATTTAAAAAAAATTTAACTTTGGTCAGAAGACATAGAAGGTAAAAGCTAGATTTGACTACAGAGTCAATTTGTTTATTAAATTTTAAGCTCCTGATCAAATATTACCCCTAGGTTTCTGTCAGTTGCACTGACATCTGTATCGACAAAGTCATTGAATAAAATACGTTCTGTCTTTTTATGATTTGAAAACAAAAAGTTTTTTCTTAGCCACTGTGTAACAGCCGTTAAGCAGTCGTGTAATGTCTGATTTAAGAGACAAGTAGATTTGTAAGTCTGCATAACAGTGGCAATCCATTTACAGGTTCATGAGATATTTTGCTAACAGACAGCATAATACAGATACACAAGCAATTACCTGTTTGCTTTCTTTTTATGTTGCAGTAACCCTTTTTCCTTTTTAGTTTGACAGGCTGCTCAGGTTATTCGGGTTGTGAAATACTCTGATGATGGTAAGAAAGCAAAGTGCTTTAAAGTGTAGATATTTCCAGATATAAAGCTATCATGAGGCAGTTTCTGCTCTGACCAACCATACAACACTTCAGAGTGATACATGAGACAGAGCTGAACAGAAAAAGGAGAAGAAAGAGGAAGAAAAACAGCTGAGAGAGTTTGCACAGGAAGAGAAAGACAGAGGTAAAGGTGAAGAGGGTGAAGAGACGGAACGGAGAGTAGGAGGAGGTGAAGAGAGGAGTGAGCTGTGATTTGAATGCTGCCGGTGACGCAGCAGCAGCGAGAGGCAATTACTGACAATCATGCTGATGGAAGAGCTGCTGTGCAAAGACGAGACGGTGTGCCAAATAAACCTCTCACAATCTGTCTCTGTCTGTCCTGGCCTCTGCGCCTCCCTCCATTATCCCTCCTGACGTCTCCGCACTTCTTGCAATTGCGCCGCGTTTAGATTTGTGGCTCTAAAATGTACCAGAAACCAGCCACTGCCAGCGAATTCAACGGAACACCAACTCCTCTCTGAAGTTTATTTTTGGTTGTTTTTTTTTTCCACTTGTGGTTTTAGCTGACATGTTGTAAAACATGGCAAAAACACAATCATCCGATTTCACCTTTTTAACTGTTTGTCCACAGTGATGAAGACTTCTCATCCTTCACACTTTATATCACACACTCACTCGATGGAAACGGACACAAAAACTCATTCTAACATTTTTTTTCCAGCATCCTACAGGCCTCATTCCTCACCCACTGTATCACACAATCAACAGCTCTGAAGCACAGGAGACGGGTAAAGACACACACACACAAAGACTTCTACAGTCTGAACTAACATGCACACCCCCCCACCCCACCCAGTCCTTCCATATTTATTGTTTCCCACAGAATGACTCCTACTCCAGGAGCACTCCACACAGTCCTGGGCTCAGCCTCCTGTGAGGAACCACAGCGAAAAAATAAGGAGGGCAGGAGGCACAGATGGAGGTACTTGAATGAGACGCAGCATCAGGCTGCAGTTTGAAGGGGAAACTGAAAATGGGGCAAGGTGAGAGTAAAGAAGGGAATTTATCACCACGCTGAGAATCATTTCCTGTCAGGCAGAATCCCCACCGTGTAGCAGAGGTGATCCTGTATTATGGATTCTGGGGCTTAATATGACAATTGGATAAAATAAAAAACAAGAAAAAGAAATGACAATATTGAGTTTAGGGTGATTTTGTGGATGGATGTGGTTGTAAATCACACACAAGCTTAACATTTGAGCTCCTAAAACCATTTCGACATGCAAGAACATATATATTAACCTTACCAGGTTGACAAAGTCCTGGTAGCAGATCTTTCCATCGGCGTTGCCATCAGCGAGCGCCAGCAGGACTTCCAGTTTGTGGGGGTCGAGTTCAGATCCATGGGTGGCCAGCAAGTCTCTGAACCGCTCTGTGCTGATGAAGCCCGAATTCTCCGGGTCATACTGCAAGTGAACACAAACAAGTGGTGCAAAGATGAATACGACCACTTATGTTTGTCAATACAGACTTGTACAGATGAGTCTCGACTTGCAGCAAACCAAACAGGACAAACGTTACTGGACAGGCAGAGCTCACATGTGGGACATGACAGGCTGTTGAAACGTGAAAACAAACATGCAACAAACTCCAACGGTTAGTCCCCAGATAGCAAAATGTGAGTTAATCAACATTGAAATATGGTTGAATCCATGTTGAAATTACACAAAAAGTTGTTGGTGACTTACTTGTTGAAACAATGTTAGGTTTTCAACCATAACTGATACTATATCAATGCTGATTCAACATTTAGACGTTGGCATTTCAATAATTAGAATCTGACCACGAAACAACATTGATTCAATAACATCTTTTCAACATTGGTTATTTGGTTAGAATTGTATGATTGTTTGATGGTTGATTGACCATCAATCATCGACCTTAACCAAAAATCAACATTTTTGACCATATTTCAACATTTAATTAACATCTTTAGCTATCTGGGTCTCTTGCAGAGGTCCATTCAGTGATTACTTTTTCTGATAGCTTCACTCAAATGTAGCCACTGGTTCATGAGATATTATGCTAACAGTACACACACAAACATACATTTGAACATAAGCTCTGTGCTCGTAATAATAAAAACAAAACCAGAACCAACCTTTTCTTGCAGCAGATCAGTCAGTTTCTGCTGAAGCCATTTTGTCATGATGTGTGTTTTGTGATGAACCACCCACTGTGTGTGTGTGTGTGTGTGTGCGTGGGTGTGTGTGTGTGTGTGTGTTCCTGTATTGCTTATCCAGACTGGGCAGCCCAGTTTCTCTCCAGGACTAAAGGATTACGGTCCAATCCAAGACCCACCCCCCTTCACTCTCATCACCCCTCCTAAGGACAGAACACTTCATCCTATGAGATTCTTCACTACGAGAAAAAGATTTCAACAAATGAGCCTGTTTTTCACGTCACCTACAGTCACAGACACACATTTATTAGTTTCCACACTTGCACCCCCACCCCACCCCATCACAGGCTTCATCTGAGTGAACAGTGTCTGCAGTCAACAGGATGGCTGCTGAGTGGAGAAGCTACACAATAAGCCTCTCATGGCAATTTCATGCCAGTATGACCCGATCTTCTCCTCCCTAAGTGCTGATTGTCTTCCTCTGATGAACAGAGTGTGTGACGCAATAACAAATCTTCGCCCACAATTAATTTCTATAAACTAACACAGAAAACTGGTTTATTAAAGTTTAATTAGACAGAATGCCACTCAATGCTTCATTATTATCAATTGAACTGAATAGTTAGGAGCGCTTCACTGCATGAAAGCACTCTTAATTACTGTTCTGTTCTTAATTTCTGGCTGTTTTTACATCAAGCAGCTTTAAAGAAAACATGCAGCTGATGGATCAGAATTTAGGACTTGATCAGAAATAGTGTGCTTTGACAAAAACAGTAGTGACCACGAGAAACCTCTTTAAGCTCTACACATTTACTGTATTTATTCTGATAATGTATATTAACTGTTTTTTTTATTACTAATTGTGTTTATTTTACTTGAAATTCAAATGATTTGTAAATATGCAAACAACAGTACTATAATAACTCAAGGATTTGAAGTATTTACATTGTAAATATAGGAAACATTCACCCGACTGGATGAATTTCTAGCGCAGCATATTTTCATATTTATGTTTTTGTATGTTTCATAGAGCTTGTTTTGCAAACAGAAAAAAGAAGAGGTGTAAATCCTGCAGATTAAAAATAAGCACACGCAAATCCTGGTACACATGTAATACCCATAAAACATCCACATTCAGTATATTAAAGCGTCTCTAAGCAGCCTCTCGGTGCTGAGAAGAAAAACAGCCAAAGGAGGGGTGCAGGGAGTAAAGATGTGGGGGTTGAGGTTGTAGTGAGGGTGTGTGTGTGTGTGTGTGTGTGTGTGTGTGTGTGTCTGTGTGTAGGGAGGGAGGGGGCAGATTAGACACAATGCCAGGCTTTTTGTCTTCGGCCTCATTTTCATAAAGTTGAATATTTAAGAAAAAAAATAACGAGGGTTGGCAGTATGCGAGGGTCAGGGAGATTTTCTGAGAGTTTGCATTTGCATATAGAGCCTGGAGATATGAAGAAGCTCCTGAACGCATTGAAAAATCTGCTCCAAAACAACTCAATGGTGATGTAATCCAGCTTCGTGTGGAGAGACAGGAACAACAAAGAAGTCCTGTGATCCCAGCAGTGGTGCCCAATCCTGGTCCTGAAGGTCCGCTATCCTGCATGTTTCTCTGCTTCGACACACCTGATTTGTACAAATAAGTAATCATCAGGCTTCTGCTGAAGAGCAGTGAAACAACTAAAACATGCAGGATAGCAGCCTTTTCAGAAAAGCATTGGGCTCCTCGAGATTACAGGACGTTGGTCACATTATTCTGTTGCACCCTTTCAAAATTCAGAGGACAGCCACACCCATGACAAGAGGTCATCTGAAACAATTGGATTAATCGCTGAAGACCAGACCTGTCTGACTTTCTCAATGTCAGTGACCCAGACTGATAAAGGTCACCGTCCAGCAGCCTCGAGCTGCTGATGAGCTGCTGTCTGCAGCAGAGGGGGACGAGGTCAGAGGCTCTTGAAGGGAAAAGAAGTAAGAGCTCAAGAGACATCTGATTGGCCACTATTACAGCTGATAGTGAGCAGGAAGTGTACCACACATACTTCATGGTCTAGGACAAGATTCTTAGAGTTCGACAACTTTCAACAAAAACTTGGTTTCACATGGTTTAGATACCTAAAAGAAAGGGAGGCAATTAGGAGCATGCAGGACGACCAATTAATCAGAACTGATTCCCCAGAAGCTGTGAGGTCCCATCAGATCAGTGTGTTTACAATATGAGAGGATGATCATAATGGTTTATTACCTCTCCAAACCTATAATTTTTATGGGTTTGTGAATGTCGGACTGTTGACATTTTTAAATAAACACGTTAGACCTGGCACACATCCCTATGGCAACAAGACTCCTCAGCAGCGGGGGCCTCCCTCTGTGCCACAATGCTCTGTAAAGGTTGCTCAGAAACATAACGTCCTGTTCGCAAAAACTCAACAGAACCAAGCCCGGAGGAGGATCTGTAGGGTGGGCTGGACCCCATAAGGATCTGGTAATACATGGCTCCAAACACCAGAGGAAAACATGGCAGCAGCACAAGAACTCAACATTAGGCTTATATTTTAAATGAATAATTGAACCCAAAAAGTCCACTTCTCATTGTCTCCCAAATGCAGCCTTGGCATCAAGCAATTAGCAGTTCTAATAAAAAAGCCAGCCTTGTTAAAGCTCATTAGTCTCCTTGTTAATTACACTGAAGCACCAGGGTGGACAGGCAAAACCAGCAGCACCTCATTCACTAGTCATCACTCAAACATGCCATAATGAAACACACACACACAGCTTTTCATGATAATCAGGCTTTTCATGTGCTCTCGACACCAGGGGGATTTCTTGTGTGATACCTTTCCCGTCTCCATGGCAGTCTCTTTCTTTCCCCTCACATACACACACACACACACTTTTGTCACATCATCTGACACAGCTGAAGGAGTACATTATCAGAGCCACTGTAAGCTGGAAGACCTACCATCGGCCCCACAGCCTGAGCCCGGACTTGGCGTCGTTTGGGGTGCTGGTTCAGGATGAGTGGAGCTGGCAGCTTGTCAGCAGGCGCGGGGCCTGAATGCGAGGGGCGGGGATCCAGAGTTGGTGAGTCGAACCCTCCGAGAGGCAGCTGACATTATTCCAAAGCTCAAAGTCAGAGCTGAGTATTCATGGCCATGGATGGAGATCTTTATGTCAGCGATGGGTTTGTGTGCACACGAAGAAAGACGAAGTTCACGGTGCAGATTTCACCATTCAAACAAGTTTGGATTTATGTTTAGATGTATTTTATTTCTCCTATTGCTTAAGTTCTCCCCGTTATAGTTTACCACAAATTACATTATGCTACAACACAATATAGTTAAAGTTACTTAAATAAATCAGGCATGCTTCTTTTTCCACTTCAATGTGTCCTTTTAGTTAGATTTAACAAGTCAATATGGCCCTCTGGAAACAAATTACACCCACCCATGGATTACATAAGCAGCCTTTGTCCTTTAGTCTGCAGGAACATTTTCAAAAACTATTTCAACTTTATTCTATACTTAGAGAAATCTCAATACGCTGGTGTCAAATAGAAATCTTTGTGTGCACAAATATGGGTGAATATGTATACATAAACAGAGAGGACAGCTCAATCTGCAAACAGTGCTCAGTTAATGATGGGAGGTGGGCGGTGAGCAGGTCTGATGTGCACCACAGCTTCCAGCATGCAGGCACTGATGTTAAAGGAGTTCCAGTCGATAATATGTTGGTTGTTTCTTTGTTCTTATTAGGAAAATATAAAGTTTACTTACTTAGAAAAAAACAGCAATGTTTAGGGCAAAAGATGAGGAAGCATATAATTATCCATACTCTGCAGAAACTATCATGCTTTGTGTGATTGTGTCTTTTTGTCTCAAATCCCAGTGTGCCATCCTTTTGTCTGCACTCACAATAACAAACGGCTGAGGGTGACACTGAAGCAAGGCGACTCACCTGAGCTTTGTCGGTACTGAAATTATCATTCTTCTCAGTTTTGGGTTTTCTAAACTTCAAAAAAGCAGCTTTGAATGCATTCATCTGGAGTAGTTTCATAAGGAAGATGGTAGATGAATCCCGTACCACACGTGAGCTCTGACATCAGCTGACAGCTGAGTGACACGATGAGGTGCAGAAGATGAGCCACCAAGATTTCAGACCATTAATTACTCAGATGTCACCTCTGCTGTCATAGAGGACTCTGCAGGAAAAGGTCAGCTGTCTGGCTCATAAAGAAACCAGCTTACCATGCATGTCACGGCCCCCACCAGCCCAGCCAGAGCTCTGTCTGCTGAGTCACGGTCTTCATGGATGACCAGAACGCTGTTCTTAGTTTGAACTGTTTACTGAGAACATTTTCAAGCCAGAATGCATCAAACAGGCCTATATAAAAACTAGTACATCCAACTCAACCAATGAAAATTTCCACTCTGGTAACAACTCATTTCGACCGCCTGTGTCCCCGATCTTGTTCTTCCCTTCTCTTGTCTCTACATCGCCCTCACCTGTTGCTTTTGATGGAACATGCACAATGGTAATTGCTTTTTCTCTCAGGCAGATAATGTACTCTTCTCTCGTCTCTCTTTTCCTGCACTTCACAGCAACACAAACGGCTCTCAGTAACTTTGCCGCAAATATACACGAACCAAATCGTATCTATAAACCTTTCAAAATAGAAATACAATAACTGCAGCTGTTTTCTGTTTAATTTAAAATTCAATCTTATTAATTGCAATCGCATACGCCAAAAACTGACAGATCACTCAAGATCTTTGCTTAAAACTTAAACATGATGTAACTCTGAGATAATTGTTTATCTTTTGAATTTGGGAATGGGGCGATGAGGTATTTTGATACGTTGTATACTTCTGCTTACCTGAGTCTGAGCAAATCGAATGAAACTTTAGTTTCTGCTGAAAGTGTGAAACATGCAACCTTCCTTTTTAGTGCAACCAATCAACCCTCTGCTGTGAATAGTACTTTCAAGTCTTTATCATGTTTGACTTACTAAGGTTGATGCTCATCGGTCTTGGGCACATTATCTTAATAAGAAACGTCACCACAACTAACATCAGAGCAGCTAAATCCAAATGAAATGTTTCTAGGCGATGCTGTATCAATACGCTTGATCAAGCATCTGCGTGTACCTTCTTTGTTTCATCGACATCTCGAGTAATTCCCATCACATCGCAGCAGCTCAGTCCACAGACAGCTGAGATCTATCACCCTCCACCACACAGGAGGATTACACACCAACGCTGTGTCCCTGACACACACTCACACACACTTCAGTGCACTGTTATTACAGAAAGTCTATTTCTTCCCTACAAGCGTCGTCCCTAAGGTTTAAGACCTCATTCCCTTCCAGGTTTAATGACATTCCAGAGAGAGAGGCACTCAATTCTCCAGGAAAGACCATGAAGTTGTAACATCATCGGGGCTCATTTTTGAGAGCCTCATAAACAGACATGTTGCCCTGCCCCTTCGGTGTTATCACTTCCAACCCTGCTGAAGTTTAGCATTACACTTGTGTCAACACATGTCCTTCAACAAGTTCCGATTGTTCTCAGCATTTCAGGGTACAACTGACCAGGGAAACTTTTGACTGACACTGCAAATTACAGTACATAACTCCCCCACCTGACATTTTTGGCTTCTGACTCAACATCCAGCACTGTGATGCAGTGACTCTGCAGCCAAGACTAAAGCAGTGATACAAACACAAAGGTCTCACAAGATAAGGAGTATAAATACAATTATTTGAGAAAGTTGTCCCCATTTGATCATATTTTTATATTTAAAAGCACAAAACTTTAAGAAGTTAAGTTATTTCATGTGCATGTGGACATGGTCTTACAGGCAGTACTGTTGAAAGAATAGAGACTGAAAGCCATCTCCCAACCCGCTGTCCCCCGGGCGTCTCCAGGAGCAGAGGGGATTGCAGCAGACTGCTGAATGGCTCCCTGCAAGCTCTCTAGCATGTGTTCAAATAAACATTTTACCTCCTGCTGCTGCTTGAGAAAAAAATTAACACAACAGAAAAGCATGTATGGAAACAGTTGTCTCAAGCTTTTCAAAACCAAATCCATAGAAAAGTAAAATGCCTTTTTTTCCACTCTTCAGGGCTCTTTTCCATGTAGAAGCAAGGCTAAAACAAACAAACAAAAAAACTTGTGCGTATTCACAAAATGCCATTCTCATGTGGATGAGGCCAAATGTATATCCCACACACACAAAGCTGAGAGGGCCCCCGCAGGTCAGCATGGAGACAAAGATCCAAGTTGGTGACCTTTTTACCCAAAAACCTCCCCTTTACACGAATGTGAAAAACTGTCAATGACAGGACAGACCCTCCATCAAACACGTCTGCTCTGCTCCTCACACCAAACAGCTCTTCATGGAAGAAGAAGGGACACAAAAAGCAGAGAAAAACATTTGTTTAATGACCCATCCTCAGGCTGTCTTTTCTCTTTTATTTAGTCCCTTCTTCTGCCCGAGGCCTGCCCTCAGGTCAGCCTCACCCCCAACAACACCATCAAATCCCTGCACCACTGATGGCCGCAGCTCCATTCACCACAGAGATTTATGATCTCTAATAGTTGGTAAATGGTCCTGAGGTTGGGCTGCCCTGGGGGGAAGGCTCCAGACTTCGAATTGTAAAAAAAAAAAAAGTAAAAAAGAAAGAAGCCACAAAAGCTTAAAGCTGGGGATGGGGGAGCTTATCGGCCTCTTAGAAACATTTTCAAAGTTACCATCTGGGCTGGGTGGGACTTTTCAAACTCAATCCTTAAACAGTACCCCCCAACCAAAAGAACCACGGTCTACTGATATACTTCAGTTGCTTTTTGGAGGCAGTTTAGCAAGCAGGAGGTAGGTTAATCACCTACAATCATCCAGTCAGCTGTTCTCCGATCTCTTTTCATTGGAGAAAAGTCCCACCGTTCCTTCATAATCCTATTCCCATAATCCTCAGGGGGCAGCAAGCAATAAACAGTCTCTGTTTTCTGTAGGACATGCTTCTTTTTTGTCCTTTTAAGGTGAGGAAAGAGGGAGAGCATTTCCAGACCCCGTAACAGTTGCTGAAGACAAGATGACTCCAGTCATGCAGTTCAAGGTGACAAGAAGAGAGGAAGAAATCAGCTGGCTTTAAAATAAGAAACAAAAATGCAAAATGTATAATATAATTATTACTGCTGCCTTAACCTTATGGCATATTGCTTAGTATAGATTGTATTAAAAGCATATTAGTGTAACTGTTCTTAACATGTTTTATAGGCATTTTGATTTGTGAGAGAACAGAAGTGAACATGATGACATCAACCTGCTTCAAATTGGTGTCAACTTATACTGCCTTTCTACTGTTTTTTCCCATCTGGTAAATATCTCAGTTTAAAATATTCTTTGATTGTTTTATGTGAGTTGACTTGACCAGTTCTCTGTGTTTTCTTAAAAATGTAAGATGCTAAACTTTTACTTTTACTGCATAGCGATGATGCAACAGGACAGGAGAATCTGGGTGTTTTCTCACTTACTTATCCAAAAAAACAGTTATAAGATTCCAAGGGAATGGCTAAACAAACAGTGGCTGCACCCAAAGTTAATAAGGACATTAGGACTTCATTACAAAAGAACTAGAAGACATTAAAGCTAAACACTCAAATTTAGCCTGGCAGGTTTGGAGAAAACACTTGTAGGTTGAGAATATTTCATTTTACATCTTCTGAAAGGAATTTTCTTTAGGCTAACGCCTTTTTAAACACATGCCTTGGCCTACAAGTCATCCTAATGGTTGTTCAGAAAGGCTCAAATTGGTGCAATAAATAACGTTTTTACAGCCCTGAAGCACAGAATGAGAATAGCAAATCTCCTAGGAGCTCCACAGAGTTATGTGCTCAAAGAGCCATGATTTTAACACTGATGAGAAGCTTTCAGATATGCTGCTGTACATTCTCAGTCATCAGGACACGAAAAAAACACAAAAAAAGTACAAATTAAAACCCTGAACTTCTGCAGCTGAAGATATTTCACCTCCTAACCACAGCTTGTTTCAACATTATTGAGACAAACTGTGTCAATGACCAAATTTAAGTTGATGTCACTGTCAGAGAATCATCATCTGGGTCAGTTTTCACACACTAGTTAGATTCAAAGATCAGCAGCCTTCTAGGGGTACAACAATACATCATGAACATTTGTTTAACCTCAAAAGCACAATTTTTTTAATTTAAATGTTGCTGTAACACCAAGTTTCTGCAGATCTGCACTCGACAGTGCAGCTAAGGTGGAATAGTCGAACACAGATTCACAGAGCATTCAACACAGAGCATCTTCAGAAGACAAGTTGATAAATTAAATTTTAAAAATCTGTATTGTTCTATACATAGTGTGAATTGAACTTAAAGCACTGTTGAATGGTTCAATACAAATACATGTATTGTTGCACCTCTACAGCATTCTGCTCTGTGTATTTAATTCCCAATTTTTATGAAAAACAAAACAAAAAGAAGCAGGGTGTTTGACATCAACTATTTCCCTTTGGTTTTTCTTTTTGTGTTTTTCTGTGATGTGGTTTTGTCCTCGTCTCATTGGGCCGCTTCAGCACTTTGGCCCGGCTCGCCGGCTTTGGCTGCAGCACCTTGTAAGACGACACAGTCGGGGGTTGTGGGGTGGGGGGGGGACAGGAACGCCGACCTGTGTGAAAGCTAAGAACTGTCCCTCACCTTGGGCCTCTGCTGAGCCCAGCTGTTTGAGCCGGGAGAGGTTATCATCACAACAGTAACACAATCTGGGAACCAAATAAAGTACTGAATAATACTCAATTATTTACAACTAAAAACATTAAAAATAAAAGAGCCTTTTCTGAACGCTGTCTTTAGTCCCAGAGTTTAAAACTAAAAATCATCTTATGCTGAGTGTTAGTCAAACCTTGAAAATGTTAAGAACAGTCTCACAATAAGATCCTGATCTTGTCTCACACATTAAGTATATGATGGGTACTACAATTTAAAATTTCAGTTTATAAATTGTGAAATTGAGTATCTTCGCTAAGCTGTAATAATAACAACAACGAGCCTGTCTGTGGCGCTGTAACGCTGCCACAAAACTACACCAGAGACAGAAAACAAGACCTGTTGTAGGTTAGATTATGACATCAATACTTTCGAGGGTTGCTATTTTGCGTGGGATGAAATGTTGAAATAATAAAAAAACTTTGGTGTATTCACAAAACTTGATTTTCATGTGAAAGGCTCCTTAGAAATCAAAATAGTTTTTACCATTTTTTCCCATGTATCTCACCCTGTCCTGATTCCATCCCCATTAAACTTTGATTTTGTCTTAAAATGGTTGATAAATGTGATGAAATTGTAAATTGTATTAAGGAGAAAATGTTACAATTGTTTGGAGAAACTTTTCACCCAAATGAGAACTTTTTTTTCTGCATTTTGATGTCATGATTGTGAACTAGCAAAGAGTCGCCATAATCAATTATATTAGGCCTGTTTGTTTAAATAAAGATTTATATGTAAATCATTGTTTTTTGCAATGTTTTCTTTATTTATTTAACTTTTATTTAACCAGGCAAATCCCAATGAGATCACAGATTTCTTTTGTAAGGGAGGCCTGGGCCTACACACCATTTTTATGTTTGTTGGTAGAACGTAAAGTAAAAGCATTTATTATTATTATTTTTTAAAAAGTTGTCTATGTGCACACATTTCAATGAATTGGTTATTTATTTTTAAAAGTCAGAGCACCACAAAAATAAAAAAATAAAAGATTTCACCCCTCAACAACCAAAAATATTAAGTTTTTACAACATGAAAAGTTACTTTAGTAACTATAAAAAGAAATTTACAGGATATTTGTGAATAAAAAGTTAGAGTAACTCAAATAACATTAGGTTGCTTCAACCTTATTATGCTTTAGGAGGTCAAAGTAAATACCCAAACCTAAAACTACAAGTTGGATTTACTTAATATGAGGCAGTATTGGTGATTTCAAAAGCTGAGTGGAAATTGTTGTCATTTTTCCAAGTTGAGCCAACTAAATATTTTTAGAGTGTGCCAAGTGCAAGAGTTTACTCATTCAAACAGTCTCTTCAGGTTCAGCGTGAAGAGTGCAGCTACATCCTAATAACACTGCACATTATGTTTCTGACAAGTGTGGCTTTTCAACAACTAAAACAATTAGACCTGTTTGTTTTAACTGAAGTGAGTGATGATCAGGAGAAAGTTAGATTATAACCAGCAGCGACATGTCGCCTCAGAGAAAACGTTGCAGACTCCACATTCAACACTCACTTTGGCATTTTCATTTTTCTCCACTAAGAAATAAAACTCAAGAAAAACTACTTTAAGTAAGAGTTAGAAAGGTTAAAAAAGGAACACATTAAAATTCAAAAAGAGACAAAACCAAAAAGGTGTCTTCAACATCGTCCTCACAGTCCTTGCAGAAAATACTGACATTTTTAAGCCGGGCATATACAAACACTGAAGAAGCATATGGCCACATTACTGAGCTCGTCTGTGCAGAGAGACGCTTGGATTTGATTTTACGGCTGCTGTATAAGGTTTGCACTCTGCAACCAATTACAGATAAACGAGCACATCTTCCTTCTGTCATTTGCACATCAACACATACAGCAGCTATTTTTACCTCGGCATAAAAGCAGAGAGTGTTTTCACACTTCGCCAACTGGAACTGCGCCTTTCATTAAGGAAATCTATTTCGAGCTGCGTTAGAAAAAGAGGGAGAGGAGCGAGGAAAGATGAGCTCGGATTACATCTTTAAATGTAAACAATTCAGGGTCCGTCTGTTGTTTTTACCTGCCCAGGTACTCTGAAAACTAAGTGAGGCTGAGAGTGATTTGATGCTTATAACCATTAGTATCAGCCTAAATTAATACAACACAGCTCTGTAACACTGCAAAGTGTTTGTTGTTGAGTCATCGCCAAGACTCAGCTGGTGTCAATCACCGCTAGAGTTCTGGATGAGCGGGTCAGCAAACTGTGAACCCGCCATCTGTGGATGTGTCAGCGGCAATTAGGCTGATGTGTACATCAGCAAACTATAAATAATGTGGAGAAGAGAGAGGAGTGTGGAGTTTAAATACACTGAAGTAAAACTTCAGTACAAGGCACATAAAACAGAACGCATTTTGTCGCAGTTACTTCTTAAGTGAAGTAAATGTTTGCTTAGATCTGAACAACGTTTTCTTGATTTTTTATCATTTATACTGTTTATACTGTGAAAAAGCATTCTGGTGGTAAATAATAAAAGTTAAAATACTAAAACTTGCAGGTAAATAATAATAATTAGGAGTGGCAATGCATCAGCTGAAGCACTCTGAGCAACCGTAAACTTAAAGGCTCCTGCATACTCCCTCCGAAGCCGAACAGTGGATGCGCAGTCATGTGGTCCTTTTCACACACACCTTCATAGTCCCTGAGACACACTGAGGTGAGCTCCTGGGAAACCTCTCCCGCTGCAGCATGTGTCACTACAGGGGGTTTCTTCCAGCTGGAGTCTACAATGTGGGAAAAAAGTCAGACTCATCACCGGATGTTATTTATCCACAAATCTGTCCTGGGTAAAGCTCCAAAGTTTTTATCAACTAGATTCCTCTGTGCAAGATGTCTGTTTCAGCTGCATCCTTGAACTTCTGACCAATCACACAATAAGTTCTTATGTGGAGGGGGGTAAAAAGTTCAGCCCACAGTTTGTGACAAAGGGTGCGGCAGAGTCGACGCTGAGGGCACGGGGACGTAATTTTCATCATGAAACTGCAACAATCCGGGTCAATTTCAGCTTGTTGAGGGAGCATGAAGTATGATTAAGTAAAACCATGCATAAAAATAAATTGCGCTTAATTGGGAATACACAATATGCTGACTATTGGTAGAGAAAAAAAAATTTGCTCAAGAAGTGTAGTTTCATATCACTCCATCTGGATGCCACATGGCTAAAATTAGAATTTTGATATTTGTTTTTCAGTGCTTGAGTCTTTTTAAGTATAAAATGTAAGTAGGAGTTTAATCAAAACAGCTTAAAGTCTAGAAAAACTGAGTTCAAACTGTTTCATCAGTCAAGTTGATTAGATCCCAACTAATTAGTTTTAAAGCATGAATATTACCTGTTTTAACATTATGATCTTCAGGTGCTCAGGACCAAAAGCAAAGAGAGATCGTCAAATAACAAACTATTCTGTTTCCCAGACTGTTTTCTCTAATCTGACGGTCTATCCCCGCTCTTGTCTACACCATGTTTAAAACTGACAGGGCGGAGAAAAGACATGCAGTCCCTGCACGCACCGATAACTGCAGCTGCAGCTTCAGAGTCGGCTCACTCATCAGCTAACAGTTACCTGTGGAGGAGGATCATTTTTATTGAAGTACACAAGATGGTGCTTTTAAAAAACAATCAAATAAACTAACAGCCTTAACACCTTTTAGATGGAGAAGTGATGGCGTGATGACCGAAAATCTTTTATACTCTGACAGCGTTTGTTCCTCACAAATCAACAATCTCAGTCATTTTGTCTCAACAACATTCCCTTTTGGATATTAATTTGCATTTTAATAGAGCTGCTTTGGGAAAACGTTAACGCCCAAGTCTTTTTTTTTGAGCTACTATGAAAGGGGAAACACTTTCATGGAAAGTATGCAGCCATGTGAAAGTGTTTAATCGCTAAGCTCCCGTGAGCAAATGCCTGTGGGATTTCAACGTGACTTTGGGAGCAGGCTGACAACTCAAAGGCAGCTGGGGACACACACACGCACACACACACACACACACACAGATGGGAACTCAGCCCAGTTTGCAAACAATTGGGAAAACTGATGCAGGACTGACTGGACTGAGGAGCTATTTGAAGGAAAGAGCAAACACGTGCAGTATAACCGTCTCTCTATGATTTGTTTTTAACTTTCCTTTAACCCTCCCCAATAAAAAACAAAACATACTCTGTCTTTCTAAAATTATGTTTAGAAGCAGCTACTCATACATTCTTTTTATAAAACACCTCTCACATGAAGAGACACTAACAAATAGAGAAGCTATTCAGACCCAATGTTCTAAATGTGAAAAAAAAATCTTATAAATAAATTATTTCACTCAGTCATAAATGCTGTGAAATGTATCAAATATGTTTTACCAGGAGACAAAACAAAATGTGCAAACTCATTTTATGGTTTGATCTAAACATGTCTGAATTCAGTGAAATGTTAAAAAAGAAAGTGCAAACAAAGAGAGAAAGAAGAATCTAAAAAAAGAAGCTGCTTGTTCTTTGAAATGATCCAAATATTATATGATCAGGCTCCAGCGACTGCAGCCGCTCCAGATTGGTGTCTTTAGGGGACAGATCCAGGCTGGGACACTTTGATTAGAAGGAAGAAGGCTTAAGAGAAAGAGGAGGTCTGGTAACATCTTCTCATCTTCATTAGATGCTGCCCGTGTCTGAGCTCAGTCTTCTTGTTTTGTTTCAGGTGATGGGGAACATGAATCAAAGCATTCTGAGGTTTGCTCTCTTGATTCTGTGTACACAGAGGAGGGAAGCACTTACACAGCAACAAAATCCTCCCAGGGGACAGCAGAGACGAGGGAAGGGGAGAGGGGAGCGGAGCGACGCAGCACTTTGAGTCTGAAACTCAAATAAGATTCTGCAGCATCACATGGGAGCTGCTGAAAATGATATGAAGCTGAAGGTTTTGTACACAGATCAAACCGTGCAGTCGCACAGAAAACCGTCAGCAGGATAAATGTGTCCAGAGCACTGAAGTATCTGAGTGTCACAACAAAGGCACAGAAGATATTTAGGTTTTACTTTGCCAGGTGGTTTGGTTTTAATTAGTTATCAACCTGTAACCACATTCTTTATAGAAAGCCAAATCCCAACTATGTGTTTTCACCATAAATGTAAATAAAGTTTAAACCTAGTTGATTAGTCTCCAGAAAAAAACAGTGAAATAATTGGGAAGCCTTTGGATATATTAGAATTTTTTGCAAACATGAATGAATGCTTAATTTTTTCAGAAAAACAAAAAAGATGCACAAAAAAAATTGTAATTTGATGCAAAATAACAAAAAATAGCTTAAAGCAGCAGAAAAGTCACAAAGTTTTATTCTATAATGGTTTGTTGTTGATGTCAGACTGGAAATGATATTGCGAGGTTGATGCCTTTTGAACCAGTGAAAAGACTGCTTGATGTATAGATGACAGATGTTACAAGTGTTGGAAGGATCAAAGACTTGAGTTTATTGAAGCACATGTCTGAAATAGACTGAATAGCCTTTACTTCCTGGAGATAAAGACAATCCCATAGTGGTTATTGTGTGGTTCACACTCGACTAAACTATCAGCTGAAAACACATGTAAGAAAAAATAAATTCAATATTGTTACACGTTACATTGACCTCTAATAACACGGCCAAATTAAACACATCTGTATGACATTGGACTTGCACAAACGGACTCTGCAAACTGCATCTTTTTGTTTCCTAAAGTGCTGCTTTATGTTTTCCAGCATCATTCATCTTTTATCCCTCACGCACAAACACAGGTTGCCAGAAAGGATTAGAACCCTTCTCTTCCTGCACTTCTGGGGCCGATCATTCCTCGTGTCACTTCACAGAAGCTGGGGGTCTCCAAGGTCAGCCCCTTGACAAATGGAGCAACTCATTGTTGAGTGAGGAGGAGGGACAGAGCAGCGGAAAGAAAGGATATTTGTAGCTGCCAGAGCAGGCGGCGACCTCGCTGCCTGGACAGACCCGTGTTTTGTTTTGTTTTTGGGCTGACGCCCACTTGAGGAAACCCAAAGCCGTGCGGAGCGCATAAAGATGGCGGCTTGAGAGGCCCGCTCAATGAAAATGCTCCATCACACACAGTCACAACATAATCCCAAAGGACCTTTGTCTCCCCCCTGAAAGAGCAAGTCTGACACGAGCCTCCAACTTAACCCCAAAATCATCTGCACACACACGCACACACACATAAATGCATATAATTACTCTCAGCAGAAAGTAGGGGGCCCCCAGCCGAGGCCAGGCAGGTGCTGCAGCAGTCCCACACAGCGATGGCTGAGCACAAATCAGTATGTGTGTGTGTTTTAGTGTGATGGTAGGGGGCTCGTTTGCCGTCTGTCAGTCCAGTCTGCTGCTTGCATGATCAGCCGGTCTCTGTTTCTCTTCTCCTGGGGCTTCGTAGCTGTGTGTGTGTGTCCTAAATTTGACATGTGTGCCTTACAAGATGGGTCTGACTCATAGATCAATGGATCCAGTATTATATATCATCCTAATAGCATTATTGGGGTCACTGTCAGCGAGCCACACACCATCACCGCCCTCCCACTCCCTCAGCTTTGGCACAAACGTGGCCTTGTTACATGTTGTGCCATGACTGCTACCCAGCAGGCGATGGATTTCAAGCTGCTCTTGGCAAGATTTTAATCTAAAAATACAATCGATGCTAATCAGCCTAAATGACGAACTGGCGCTTCCATCTTCTCTCTGTTGGCTCAGATGATGAAGCTCATTTATTTTATAAAATTCTGCTGCCACTCGTGTTTACACACAGAAAAAAAAAGGATAATGATAAAAAATAATAATTTTAGCAGGGAAATACAGACAAGCTGTTGTAGGAGGCATTAAGCAGCACAGGTCAGCAGAGTTGCCAAACAAGAACAACATGAATAAAGCCAAGAAAGAAACTGATACATTATTTTTTGGGCAAGTTTTTCCAGTTATGTATCTGTTAAACTTCCTGTTTGTTTTAAAGCCATGTGTAAATAAAATGTAAAGCAAATTAAACATGAGGCTTCTTAAAATTATATTTATGTTGTGAAGCCATCCTGAACTCTTTCCACTCTGTCTCTTTAGTCTGACAAATATAATTACTCTCAACTGATTGTGTAAAACTATAATTTAGATTTTGAAATGAGGTTCTGGGGAAAAATTCTGAACATTTAATATCCTACCTGTTTAACATAACATTTAAATGACACCAGATTGAAGAAACATAATTCAACTCAAACTGATGAGATAAAGGCTGGTTCAAGCAGGACCGAGACCAAAATGCACATTTAATTATATAAAGTTATGTAGATGTTTGCAAAGTCCAATAGTGGCAACAACTAGCAGGTGGGCTACAGCACATCTAACCCTCATGAGACCCTGCAGTCTAATGTTGAGGAATGGTTTTAAACTGAATCCTTATTCAGATTTTAAATTTTATTCATATTTTAATTCCTAATTTCTCAAAAATGTTTGTTTTTGTGTTCACGAGGTTCCACTAATCTTAAAAAGCTAGAGGAAATTAAAAATGCACACCAAGCAAAAACTCAGGAAGATAAAACTGTAGCTGTGCCAATTCATGGGTTGCAGCCGACGTAAACTGTTGTTTTTTTTTTAAGGTATAACTTCACACAATTCAGTTTTAATAGACAATAGTTACAAGTAAATAAATGAAAACAATAATTTGAGTTTAGCACCAGTATCAGTACATGTAACTGCATTTTATTTAACATCTCATTGCAACAAAACCTTCTTCAGCTAAGTTGTTTAACTTACATTCTTCCGTCCGTGATGAATTTCCAAACTCCGTCATTAAAAAAGAAACTTCACCATCTTTGTTTTTCTTTTTAATTTGCTGACAACACAATAAATTCTGGGATATCATCGGCTGAGTAAGATACTCAGTTGCAGCCGACGTTTTCAGGATTCTGTCGGCGCACGGGGCAGCGACGTAAGCGGCCGCCAAATGTGGCCGACGTTGGCTGCAACTCATAAGTTGAGACACAGCCTGTGTGGCCAAGAGGGGGAACCATTTTTTTTGTACACTCAAAACAATGTATAGAAGTGTATTCTCAGTAAAAAAAAATAAAACTGTGTGTTACAGTTTAGTAGCAGCTGCTGCATCTTCATTTTCCTACTTGGGCATTTCATTATCATATTTAAAAGATGCCAGCATAAAGCTATAAAATCTGCCAACATATTCATTTATCTCAACAGTATTTTTTTGTATTCTTGGAGTTTATTAATGCCTGATTAAATGCTTGATTTATGGACTGTACTGCATTCAAATATGTTTTAAATACAAAAACAAGAGATTGCCCCTCTATCCCAAATACTTTAGGGACCATGATAGTGAGTGATATCACCCTGTTTCACCAAATGAAGTCATTCAAAGTGCTATCTACCACAAGTAAGATATTGATTGTTTATAATTCTTTCACAGAATCCCCACTTAACAAGACCTGAACTATCTGTTTAACCAAAAGGTTACACAAAGTTCACACACACAGGAGCCAATGAGTGAAGCATGCACACAGCAAGAGATCAAAGCCAGATGAAGGTTGCATTCCTTACCTTGTCAAACAGAGACTTCCACTGCTGAGAGGAGAGAGAAGAGGAGAGCAGGGTGAAGGAGTGAGTCAGAGGAAAGGAGGGAAGCATGAATTAGATCAACAGGTGTGAGGGAGGAGTGGAGCACCTGCTGAACTGTGCATGCTTTTCTTATCAGATTGTGGTGACTGAACATCAGGAGAGAATAAGTTGTAGACTTACCACTTCCTCTGGAGCGACGGGGAGGACGTCGGTACTTTCCAGAACTTCGATCTCCTCGCCCTCAGCGTTAGCCGCCACGGCAGGGGAGATGTTAACCGGAGCTTCCCGGGTTCCTCCGGTCATCCTCGGGCTGCTCTCCTCCATACACCCACAGAGAGCAAGACGTTAGGAATGACTCCACACACCCGCTTTTCCTGCCATCATCATCATCATCACCGCCACCTCCCTCCGGAAAGTAAAACATTAAATGAATCTCAGGGCGCGCAGAAAGTTGGTCAAGTTTAGAAACGGGTTAAAGGTTGCAAATGCTCCACCTTTGCCCGCAAGGGTTTTATTTTGTCTCCGTCAGCAGGGACAGATGTTTGCGGAGCTCCAAGTGACACGCTGACGCAGGAGGAGCAGCGGATCCATCTGCGAAAAACAATTACATCATCCGGCGGTGACAGCGGCAAGCGGACGGCACACCGGGCCGGGGATGACGCACTGTCAGTCTCGACGCGGGGCGCGCAAAAACCGTCCTGAGCGGACTCAACCGAGGCGCGCACATGGCAGACCCGAGGAGACAAGTTCGAACGTGCGCCAGCTTTTTTGGTGCGTCATGACACCTGGCTGGCACGCTGTTTGCTCCCACAGTGAAGACGGAGAGAGCTGTCTGCGCCGGGGAGGCAGGAGGAGGCAATTAACCCTCTGATAGGAGGAGGACAGCTCCAACAGAGTCCGCTGCAGGGCTGGTTCGGCTCCGCTCCGTTGCGCATACGACGTCCTCCCAGCAAGGCAGAGAGATGGAGAGTGCGGCTGGGGGGAGAGGAGAAATGAGGGAAAGGGAGGCGGGGGGGGGGGGGGGGGTAGATTTGGACCGGTGGTGAGCAGGGATCACCAGCGGTTCCTGCAGCTCTGATGTCTGCATCAGGAGCAGATTATGTGTTGAGAATTAATGGCATGTTTAGACACTTTGGGGCAAGTCAGCATGGTTTTACGCCTACAGGTTCCACATTCTGATATAATTGGTTTATAATTATTAAGGTGAACCCTATTACTAATTGGCCTATTAAAGGTAGGCTACTGACTGCAAACAATCAAACATTAAAAACGGTTATCCTGAACTAAAGATAGTGCAGTAGTTTTTCTTAAATATGCTGTTCTGAAATGCTGGTATATGCATCAACATACTTTCCTCAGTAAATGAGAATAAATACACACCAATAATTACAGTTTGTCTGATATCAAAATGTCAAAAGCTATTCCATGAAAGCTCACACATACAATCAATATGAGGAAAAATATTGTGGATTTTATTTTCTTACCTTTTCATCAGCCTTACAATCAATGCAACAGTGTTTCTGTTTTTATTAAAACATTGGCATTTTGTCAGTTTAGGAAAATACAAGTCCCAAATGATCATTGGGCTTTATAGAAGAGAACTGTTGCAACATCAGCAGGAGCTGCATTGTCACCCTTCAATATTCCTTTAAAAAGGTTATAGTTTTATAAAGTATTTATAAAGTACCTCAAAGTGATACTTGAGTAAAAGTACAAGTATCTTATCATAAAACTACTTTGGTAAAAGTTAAAATCTTATCTAAGAATATTGCTCGAGCAAAAGTCTTACAGTATCTGATTAATTTGTACTTAACAAAAGTAAATTTATGACATAAAATGATCTAAAGTATTAAAAGTAAAAGTATTGAGTAAAAATGAGTAGTTAGATTTTCCAAAATACAATTACTGGAAGTTGACCTTGCCAACAAAAACTTTAAAAAAAAAAAAGGTGTGCGGCTGTGATGGATTGTGTACAAATTAATACGGTGTCAGAATGGTCTGTCCAGGAGGCACAAACTATCAGGATAGTATTTTTTTAACAATAACGAGCCAAAACGAAATAACAGTAACGACTTTCTACTTCTTACCATCTTAAAAAATGTAAGGAGTAGAATTAAAAAGTAGGCTGAAAATGTATTACTCAAGTAAAGTACAGATAACCAAAATTTCTACTTAAGTATAACAAAGTATTTGTACTTAGTTACTTTACAACTCTGGTTTTATGCATTGTTTGCTTTTGCTATTAACTAACCCTTTCATTCACAAATAATCTCCTCTGATCTCTCAACAATCACTGGTTCCGCTCAGTGAACCCACCGTGCACACATACTTCAGCGTCTCATTTCCCGTCAGTCTCCTGCACCTCCGCTGCAACAACAACTCAAACGGTGGGGCCCCGTTTAAAAGGAACACCTACCAATTACCTGCACAGACACCAAACACACCTAATAGTTGTGTGAAGGAGGAAGAGGAGGCATCGTGTGTGGTCTGTAATGTGTAGGTTGATGAGCATCCCTCCTATCACGCTCGCTCAAGGTTGGATGTGACTTCATTGCCATGGAAACAATATGGTCAAGTTATACTTCTACCCCTTGGGTGCTTCAAACAGAGCTGGATTCTTTACACACTAAAAACTACTGGGTTCAAAATAAACCATTTGCAACCCTGGGTCAAATTTGGACTGAGCCACCTGAATTTAACTTAGCAGTTCAGTTTTCTACTCCACCAGTGGGTTCAAAAAACTAACTTGTTGAATTAATTTAATTACTTAATAAATTACCAGATAATTACAAATTGGGTTGGTGCTAACAGTTGGCATTATAGCTTCAGCTGGCTAGCACCAACTAACATTATTTAATGCTATTTTACAAAAATAAACTCACTTTTGAGAACTTTTTGACCCAATATTTGGCCAAACCAACCCAAGTTTGGACCCAGAAGCAACCAAGTTATCAAAACAACCCAGCGGTTTTTAGTGTAAATGTTCTTTTGGCAAAGTAACCATGTCATTATAGTTTGAGGGTTTTTTTTTAATGTTGTAAAAGTTTTGTGGCATGACTGCAAATTTGGCCAGATTTGAAGCACAAAGCTTTGAAGATTTAAACAAAGCATGACATCATGTTTGCACAAATGCAACTTTGTGTTTCTTCTAATTTAAACTAAAAAAAAAGGTGTATCTAAGTGATTGAATTAGACACTTTCTGGTATGTTTCTCTCATAGGATTGAGGTGAGGGAGACAACAACAAAAAAATCCATTTAATTGAACCTAACAAGACATGACATGACGTCTGTTTCAGGTTCTGATCTAACACGAGAGAAGAGGAGCTGTGACACAGAGGTGGCGAGAGAAAAGAGTGTGAAGAAGGAGGAGGGAGAAGAGATGAAGAGCAGGAAAAAGCCCTGCAGCGTGGGAGAACTTCCAGTTCATGTTTAAATGAAGAGCCGGGGAGGGGCTGCTGTCTCCTCACAGGAGCTGCTCCGTGTGCTAAACACTGATAAACTCACAGAGAGGAGCCTTTCATTAACACCACCCACAGTGTTCCAAATTTAATCACATGTATTGATTTTACACTGAATGTTTCACAGATTAATATTTTATACAACTGAACACGCAGGTTTGACACGTTTCTGCTGCACTTTCAGGGATAAATTCTGCGCCTCTTGCTCACAGACGAGTTCAAGGGAATAAACTTCCAGCTGCTGTTGGCAACAAAACGGGAAAGCATCAGAGCTCATGAATAAATCTAATTTATTTGTCTCCTTTCTCAAAAGTAACACGGCTTCCAGTTTTGAAATTCTGTACGTTTTCCAGACTTAAATGTTTTATTTGAAAAAAACAAAACAGTTTTGACATAAAAATAAGTGCAAATTTGTGGTAAACTGTTTGTACAATAGTGCATTTTTTATTTTTTGTCTGTATTTTTGTCTTTCCAAATGAACTCATAACTGTAGGTGTCTTTATCTGAACACATTTTGTGGGCTTGAGTCATTTTCACGAAGCATTTTATATCTTAGGTCAGCAGTTTGTTTTATTGTACAGCCCTTTGGTTGGCCTTGTGTTGTTTTAAAAGCTTTATAAATAATGATATGGTATATGTTCTAAAGGAAATTAAATTTTTTTTAAACAATGCTGCCCCCTTGTGTTTGAAACAAACAAGTTAAAAATGTTTTGCTTTTGGCTGTTCTTTTCTGCAGGGGTCGCCATAATGAGCGAATTTGCAGATTTGGCAATTGCTATATATCAGATTCCCTTCCTAACCCAACCTGGGCTCAAACCTGCAGCTTCAGGATTACAAGAACACCAAGCTACTGCAGCCTTAGACAAGCTGAGCATGCACACACAAAACTTTCAGTTTCCCTATTTCATTTAGAAGCTAGTAAGCAATCCCAAATTGTTTTTCTGTCAAAATAAAAAGAGTAAATTCCTTTTTGTTGCATATTATAGATATTATTTATTGTAAACATCTGGAAAGGCATGATTAAATACAGAAACCTTCTTACTGCATTATGAAAATGAACATTTGTGGCTACTTTATTGCATTTTTAATGACCATCAGAACTTTAGTTAAGTTCTTTAACTGTTGAGAGTTTGGCGCTCAGATGAGCAAAAATACATCAGAACGATGCAACTATTTCTTTACAACTGAAAGGAAAACACTGAAATGTGATCAGAGTTTCAGCAGCATGCAGACACAACACGTATGTCAGATCTTAGCTTGTGACGGGAGAAATAAACCGACCCATTTGGAAAAAAAAACCACAAGCAGAAATCCTCATGTTTTGAGCTCAGCTGTGCAAATGTGACAAAAATGTGGATTTTTTTTTCAGTCCACGATGAGGATCTAAGTTATTGTTTGTTGAATTAAAACTTCAGCAATCTTGTTTCATACGAGAGCCTGTTATTTACACTATTTACACACTGCAAACTTCAGCAAAAATACAGTATTACTGTTTATCCCAGCAATCATTAGGTAAACATAAAACGTACTTTATGTAACTCATGACTTTGCAACTGCTTCCCAATATATATTTTATATAAATATATTATCTTTACTTGATTACAGAAGACAATTTAAGTAAATTAGCAGTTTAGTACAAAATAAAATATATATATATTTTTTTCTTCAAGTGGAATAAAACAGATACAGAAGATTTACTTCTTTGTTTACACATATTTTCCCTCCCAGATATAGTTTTGTTGAACTAAACTATAGAATCAAATGAGGTTTTTAAAGAAAATGTTCGTTTCCTGAATGCATAAAGGAGCATTTAATGTTCAGATTGGCTAAAATAAGAGGGTCGGAGCTGTTTGATGGAGGTTCACCGTGTTTTCAGCAGAAGTCTGTACAGGGCGATGCCCACCACAGCAAACACAGAGGCCCCGATGCTCGCTTTCAGCCAGAACGTTGAGCTCTTCAGGTCCTCTTGGGTCACGTGTCTAAGAAACAGACAATGTGCAAAATAAACAAATACTGAGACGGAGTAAACACAGGGAAGAGAGAAGAAATTAAAATGACAGAAATGAGATGTTGTGCTTTCAAAGTAACTTAATGGGCTGAGAGAATGAGCGAATTCCAAAATTTTCTCTGTAGTGAAGTTTTTTTTGTTTTGTTTTACAAAGAAGAATTACAAGAACAAAGAAAACAGATGACAGAACAGAAGGGAAGCTTTGAAATCTGAAGGCACTGAAACAAAAACCAGTTAAGCAGATGGAACAGGACTTTTAGGATCAACAGCAAGACGATAAAGGAGTTATGACAAAATGTGTCGGAACACAAAAACATAAAAATACGATGTCAGAAAACCTATTATGAAATGAATGACAGCAGGACCTAAAAAATAAATAAAAAGCTACTGCCTGGTATTGCATCATACATCAGCTTTTATTCTGGAAAACCCAACAACAGTTTGGGATTTTTATTTTGAAGTAATCTGAGATGACAAAATATTGAGGCTTTGATGTAAAAAGAGAGCCAAGATAAAAAAGAAATGTTGAAGCTACTGCAGGTGGCTCATTATGGTCTCCATGGTAACCACACACCTGTACCTGTCACTCCCTTACTGCACTCTTAATAAGACAGGCAGAACACTTAATTAAGTCATGCAATTACATTGGCAGAAACGTCTGGTTACAAACTTTCCGCAGAAATAATTTATAATTATTTTTATGCATTGCAGGTTTTTTAGACCCTGAAGCTATGCTGATTGTATTGTTTGTGTTATATTTTTTTCTGTATGCATTACGTCTTTACCTGCCTGAGGACTGCTAATGCTAATTAGCCATAAATTAACTTAGAGACAAAATACTGAGGAAACAAAGGAAACGAGGACAAAACTCAAATGATTTTATAATGTAAACAAAACAAAGTTGAATAATCCTAGGGACCAAAACATTCACAGACACTGAAGTTACAAAAGAAAATCTTTAGAAAATTTAGATTCAAATGAAAGAAAAAGTATTTGACCTCTATTCTTTTTAACACTTTTGTTTCTGCTGCCCCAAATAAAACAAAATAAATCTTCAAATGTAACAATTTGGACCCGTTTTCAATCAGTTCCACTAAATACAAAATATATTTACTAAAACTAATCGAGTGTCTCTGCCTTAAATTCTGCTGTGATTAACTAGAACCAATGCAACAAAACAAAGAATGACAGGATGAAATAAAAGGCAGCAATGGTGGGTTCACATCTCGCATCAAGAAAAGTTTTTTTTTTTAAAAGAGAGACCTTCGGAGCACGACAGCGTGGAGTTTGGCCCTGACGGTCTGCAGCAGCTCGGAGTTGAGGAAGTTCTGACACAAGCAGAACGTGCACCGATTACAGGTGCACATGCAGCGCAGCCGGGCGTGGCTGAGGAGAGAAACAGGGAGGACACACCCACAGAAAACACACAACGGCATTAACAAAACAAACAGGAAACTCACACACAGGACAGAATTGGATTTAACAGCAGCAGAAACAGAGTTCAACACTGTGCGTTTGTTCTGTGTTCAACATTAACAAAAACAGAAGAATGAAACCCGGCAGAGTCTGATTAAAAATATCAGCCAAGAAAAGGAAAGTTTCTATGAACAAACAAGGTAAAATGTAAATCTGACCCATTTTCAGCATTATCTCTGTTTTTCAAAGTGTTTAAGTTTGTATACCTTCATCTGCACAACACAACTACTGTGAAGATGTAAAACAGTTTCTGTATTTTATAAAATAAAAACTAAAATACAGTAATAATTAAAAACCCCCTCCAAACCCTCTTCAGGTACATCTCAGCTCTGTGCAGCTATGGTGCTACACCAATCTGTGGGGTTTGTTGGAAGACCCTCTCTTACTTAATCTATCTCAACAAATCATGTTGCTTCTGAAGGTCCAAGGGAACCAAAAAGGCATGAAGACGTCTGCAACTCACTGTACAAAAGTGAAATGCCTGCATACGTACGGGTACATGGCCATTGTGGTCAGTTTGGTGTAGATGTCCCTGCTGGGCTCTGCTGTTGTGTTGCAGGTGAACAACTGTGGAGGAGGCATCCTGTGCCTCCTGCAGAACTCCAGAGGACTGCAGCTGTACATCTGTTTCAGCTCCAGCAGGTCTGACTTGGCTGCGATCATCATACACGGCGTCTTGCTGTCCATGAAGTATTGCTGAGGGAAGGACAGACTTTAAAGCGTGACTCAAAGCGTGCACGTATTTCAGTCTCGACAACAACGACTGCAGCGCTACCTTGAAGACGTTGGCGCAGTACTCGAAGGAATACGGGTTGCTGACGTCATAAACCAGGCAGACTATGTCGCAGGCCAGATCTGCATCCGTCAGGTAGTCGAAGTCCGGGAAGACTTCGTGAAGCTGGAGAGGAGAATCAGTGGTTTGTAAATGTAAATGATAAAAATACATTTTCTTTAAATAAAATTTGCTTTAGAAGTTCAATTTAAAAAATATTTAGGCTCTAAAGGTAAGCTTTAATTGTTGTTTAGCTTTTTTATATTCACTGCAAAATTCTATAGGCTATTCGGGGCTATTCAGCTGAATCGCTCAGGGGCCGGGGTTACTCGAACCCCACAGCTTGGGGGCCTGTTGCATTGAAACATAAATTAAAATTTACAAATGATTTGAAATCTATTTTTTATATTAAATTAAGTAAAAAGAAATACAAATAATAAATGATTTTTTTTATTATTATTTGTATTTTCTTAACGGGCCGGATAGAAGTCACCCGCAGGCCGGATGTGGCCCACGGGCCGCCAGTTGAATAGCCCTGTTCTATACTGTATAGACACATTATTCCCAGCAATTTAAGCAAATAAAAAGTTTAAATACCCACCAACAGGTATTTCTCCTGACCGTAAACATATGTTGTACTTATAGCGTAGTAAGATCTGTGCTCCTCTTTAATTGTCTTTTGTCGCTGAGAAGAAGAAAAACAGAGGATGTTGTACAAAACTTGGCAACATGTTCTATTTAACGAAAAAAAAAAAAACAATTAAGACTTTGCTGCTGTATCACTTTGTCCTTCCTTGAAACATTTTTAGCAGAAACTCGTCACTGCATTCCAGGAACATTTCATAACACCTGTTGTTGTGAAGTTGTTCTGATCTGCTCCTCCAGCTCTACAGGTCCTCGTCAAAGCTGCTCACATCTTTATTGAAGTAAACTACTTCAAGAGCTGACTGAAGCCCAGTATAGCTCACCCCTTGACCGGTGCATTGTAATGAGATAATCAGAGCTAATCACTTTACCAGTCAGTGGCTTTAAAGTGTTGTGACTGCTTAGTGTACTCTTTTTTATTTGCAGAGGTTGAGCAGAGCGACTTGTTTCTGCTCACTGTGAGGTTTCTGCCGAGGAAGGCCTGGAGGAAGCCGCTCTTTCCGCTGCCCATGTCTCCGAAGACGTTGCAGCAGAACACGTTGCGTTGGGTCTGTTTCTTCTGCAGGTCAATCTTCTTATCTCTGGTCACTGTAGGGGGTTGAACCACACACACACACACACACACACACACACACTCAGAGGATCAACAGAGACTGCTGCTGGACACAAAACAGGCCTGCAGTCAATAACAACAGCAGGAAGAAAACCTGCTTTAACCGTAAAATTTCTCAAGATAAAATTGCACATCAGTCAATTTAAAAACATCAACAAAAATTAAATATAAATTATGATTTTGATACTTTTAAACTGAACAACTCTCACTATTCCATATTATCATTGCATCACAATGCTGAGTAATATAGACAAAATCAATTTTAATCATGCTGGAATGATCAAGACATTATGATCCACATTTATAAAACTTTAATGTAAACTTATAAGTTCTGGTTATATTAATTTTACCTGTAATTCCTGCTGCTTGAGACTCCTGCTCAGCAATTATTGAGTAACCGAGGTAGCCCAAATACTCCAGGCATCGCTGGACGTCCAGATAAGTTGTTAACCTGAACAAGAAATAAACATAATCCTGTTTTTCTGACTGTGAAAGCTGTTTTTTTAAGACAATGTACCCAAACAAACTAAACAAAATATTTTTTTTAGCTGACATTTTTTTCCTGTTAGAAAAGAATTGCAGCAAAACAACAAAGGCAAATAAAGCTTTGATTAGTCATTTCTTAAATTAAGGCATTTCTAGTTAGAAACTTCCACATTGAAGGCGGTGGGAAATATGCTTCCCTTTAAGGAATGCCAAGTCTTTGATTCAATAGGATGTTTTTATTAAAATAAACAAAAAATTGTAATAATGGAAAGGGACCTGAATTACACTCTGAATTATACGTCGGGTCTTTGGAGTTTAGACTGTAACAAACATGTTGGCTGACATTTAGTTCTGGTGTATTAATTTAGTGCCGTCACACTGAATCTCACGATGCTAAAACCCGGCACAAACCAGTCATTTCTTCACAGCTCAGAGTTACTTACGTCCACTGTGAGAGATAGCCCTGGTACGTGATCCAGCCCTGATCGTTGGTGCAAACTGTGTTATTAACATCTGCACCCCAGGGCATGTAGGGAAAAACATCAAACAGGTCCTTCAGCTCCTCAGGCGACAAGGCACAGTCCCGGTCCTGAGAAGCAGAGACGGGTTATTTAGTAAAGAAAGTGATGTTTTTAGTGAGGTTCAAAGCAGAACCGTGAACTGAATATTTAGCCAGTCGATGGGTTCTTGTTCTTTATAGCTGTGAAACTGATTTTTATCCGTTTATCTCTATTTGAGAAAACAAACATGACATTAGCCATGTTTTCATTCAACTGGATTTGAATTTTGAGCGAACTTTAAAAATGTTGCAAAAAAAGAAGAAAATAAATATAAGAATTAGGTCATCTACTGGTTTGGAGCGAATCGACCAGGCTACACAGTGATCATGTTCTATAGATGTCGACGTTACGCATTGATGTAGTAAACAGGAAGTAAATGTTGCAAACTATCAGGGACCACGCTTTGGAACAATGGAGAGACGTTTTCAGGAATATGTTCCTATCAGGCATATCTACTGGTTTTGATGATGTTATCTATGGAGGACCAAAACTGTCCTAATTAGAAATAAAAGCAGAAATATATAAATGGACCAATAAATTAATAAATACACTTAAAATGCACCAATTAAATAAAACAATGAGAACTTTACCTCATGTTTTATAATTGAATTGACCTTTATATTTAATTTTCCAGCTTAGTTCCAATAAATCATATATTTTAGCACAAAATTTACATTTTACTGTTTTTAAAAAAATATATATATATATTGTTTTTGGTCGACAGACAGAAAAGAGCAGGAACCATGTGCAGATCTACTGCACATGTTTGTGCCTCAGGAGGAAAACACTTATCTGTGCCTTTGTTTTATACTAAACTTTAAACTTAAAGCTAAATTCAGGCACAGGTATGCACAGTAGATCTGCACATGAATCCTGCTCCTTCCTGTCTGTTGACCAATAGGAGAGGAGCTGACCCAAGAAGGACCGCCCACCTTATTTACATAACGAGGCAGAAATGCATAAGGAAAGGTAAATACAGGAGACAGAGAAATGTAAAAGCAACACATGGAAATAAAAAGACTTGAGAAAAAAATATAAAAAAAATAATAAAATATAAACATTTAAGAGACACAAATGCATCTACAAGTAAAAGGAAAAATAAAAATATATATTTTTAAATGCAGCAAAATGTAAATTATGTACTAAAATATATATATAATTTATTTTAAGTAAAATGGAAAAATAACTATGAAGATCAATTAAATTATAAAAATGAGGTAAAGCTCTCCTTTTTTATTTAATTTGTGTATTTATTTATTTATTTATTTATTTATTTATGTATTGGTTCATTTATATATTTCTGCTTGTATTTCTAATTATGACAGTTTCAGTCCTCCATAGTTACCTGCTGTCCGGAGACGTAGAAAAAGAAATGTAATTCTTAAAAGAAATATCCAGGAAGACGCAGACAGCGGGAACAGCTGATCACTCGTGTGAGGTAAATGTTCACTACATCAGAACTTATTCGGCAAATGTGTTTCCATCTCCTTTCTTTCTTACTTTATTAATCCCAAAGGGAAATTAAATGTTGTTGTAACTTATATTATCCTTGTTTCTTTTAAGAGTTTCTTTAAAGAGACTCAAGCAGGAGTAACAACTTTTTTTGCAAATTGAGGACGTTTTTTTCAAATTTTTCCGTGTTCATCAACATTTTCTAATGCGATACTATATGGAAACACGGCTAGAGTGAAGCTAGAGTGAAGTACATATTTACCCTCAGGAACTAATCACTACGACAGACAGATCTTGGTACACGCCGTCACTTTCAGTCTCTGACTTTCCTTTTTGACCCAGCAGCTTATTCTCCTGTAAATCCCTCCTCCATGCCAACAGGTTCAAGTGGCACTCAGCAGGGGGTTGGGAGGAGGTGGGGGGGGAGCGTGTATTTTGGTTTGTATCTGTGGCTCTGAGCAGCTTCCTGCTGGTGTCCCTTCAGGGCAGAGACTTAAAGGTAAACACAGAGGCGGACACACGGCGCTGTACCTTGTCATGTTTGTCAAAGACGCTCTGCAGGAAGAGGTAGGTGTTGTGATTGAGCTCAGTGGTGCAGTCTGGAGGAACTTTCAACCTGAGCACAAATGAAAATATCAAAAACGTGCGATCACTTTTACACCGAAGAGGTTCAAAGCTCATGTAAACATCCAGTGGGTTTGTCGGCGTGAGACTCACGAAGGAAAGAGAAAGTCCTGATTTAACTCCAGGTCGTCGTCGTATCCGAACCTCCTCAGCACCGTCCAGGTGGTTTCATGACGACCTCGCTGGATGAACAGCGTGTGGAGGAACAGGAAGCCTGGAGAGGAAACAAAACCCAGTAAAAAACAAACCAAAAAGACACATCTGACATGAAACTGAGACAGACGGTCGGTGAAACCTGCTCCTGCCTTTCAGAGTGAGTCCGTTGTTGCTCACGCCTTCCATTAAATTCTTCCTCACCACGTTTTTCACATCCTCCAACGCGTGAGGCTGCAGAGGGCTGTTGAAGCATGTTCGCTGTCACAGAACATTACTGTTGTTGAAACAGTTGAAATAAAAAAAAAACAGATTTGGAACGAAAAACAGGAGGTTTCAGAGTTTATCCGAGCCTATTATCAACAAGTAAAAGAGCTTTACCTGGAAGAAGTTGAGTTCGTTATCATTGAGGATCCCGTCGTTGTCCAGGTCTGATACTTTGAAGATTCGGGTCAGAGCTTTTACACAAAGTGGCTTCATCTAAAAAAAATAGAATGTTTTGAATACAAAAGCGATAAACCAGTAGGTAAGACAGGAAAAAGGGGCAGAATATTTTTCTTTTCGTCTCTTACGTCTTTTTTCTCTGGACAGTAGAGAGGCCCCGTCGGGTGCAGGACTGCCTTCTGGGCATAGTAGAACAGCTCCGAAATGTTCTTTAAATTCTTTGCAGAACACTGGAAACAATTTTTTTAAGTCTTTCATTTACAACTTTTACTCACATTCACATGCAGTTCTGAAACACGTTAAATAAACCTTAGAATATAAAAACTTTTACTAAAAATGTGTGTAAAATCACAGCACTGTTGAAGAAAACTAAGAAATTCCAGACAGGACGTTATTAGAATTATTACATTAGGAAGATTTATTTTTCCCCTCACCTCAACACAAGTCTCTATCTCACTGTACTGGTTCATAATGGGCAGGATGGTCTCCATGCTGCTGTGCTCCACCAGGTCAGACTTGTTCCCCACCAGGATCAGAGGAACCCTGGACGCAGAAACGTCACACAGACACACACATAAAACACAAAACATCTCAACGTAAGATGATCTTACGGGCAGAGTTGCAGCCTTTGTGTTCAAACTTTTTAAAAAAATAACATTATCTGTGTTTTCATGCAATAAATGACGTAGTATCGACGTCACGAAATGCAGACGGGGGGCAGGAAGTAAATGAAGCCTCGTTTCCTTCTGCTGATTCAGTGTCAGAACACCTAAATTCTGTGCCGTGTACGGTTGTTGCAACCGCTCCAATTGGGAGAAATCTAAACAAAAATTTTGTGTTCCGAAAGTAGTGTGTCAGAAAAAAAGAGTGGATCAACAATCTACAGCTAAAAACAGGAGGCGCGGAAACAGACAATTCAAGAGTTTGCAGCGACCACTTTCTAACAGGTAAGGATCATATAGTTGAAATCATATTTTCAGATATTTTATTGGATAGTTACTTGAATTTGGGTTTACAGAAGCTAAATAAATTATTTCCAAGTAGATCCAAGCACATAGAAATAACAGGGTTTAACTCGTTATCTCGTTTGCGCTCATTTAGGGCATTATCGCTGTGATCCATTTCGCTGTGTTTTGAACCAAATCCCTTCCTGCCCAACACATGACTTTTGCGCGTCATCCGGGTCACATGACTGCAGGAGGTCACATTCTGAGTATCAAGTTTTAGCCCAATATTTTAAAAACTGACTTAGTTATGCAAGTTTTGTGTTGTAATGTCATAATTGTAAAAGTTAACCTGGTATAGATGTACATCCAGTGATTGATCTCTAATAGTTTCAATAAAATATGTGCAGTGGTTTATGAGATATTTTGCTAAAAGACAAAACAGACACACAAACATAGACAAAAACATCCTGACATGCTTTTACTTTACAGCTGCGGAGGATAAAAATACACCTATCATTTCCCAGAGTTCTTTGTACATATTTTTAGATTTTGCTTCTTCAGAACTCGTAGGTTCATTTAAAAGAAGCTGAATGTGTTAAATGTTCGACTTCTACAGCACATATATCATGTAACTACAAGGTCTGACTCCTCCCTGCACTGAGTTAGTGTCACACGAAGCGAGACTACGAGTGTTCAGACCTGCTGTCCTTGTCTGTGTTCTCGATAATAAGAGGGATCCAGTGATCGGTCACCTGCAAATACAAGCAGGACAGATTCTCAATGAGTCCACTTTTTAACTGATATACAAATAAAATATGGAAATGTCGTCAGCAGGAGCGACTCACTTTCTCTATGGACATCTTGTTGTTGACGGCATAGACAATGCAAATGACATTTGCCTGAGTGAGAGATCAGCGCAGATAACCATTAGGTTTGCAGCTAGAGTGTCACTGTGAGCATAAATCATCTACCTACCTTGGAAATTTCCTGAAACAACTGCTCATCTGTCTGCTCTGCTTCTACAGAAAGAAACACAAGTGTGTTGAAAGAAAACCAGGGAAAAGAACAAACAAGGGAACAGCTCAGTCTTGTTTAACCACCTGAATAATCCACAATGTGAGTGGGAACTCTTTCTGGTGTGACATCCGCAGGTATCGTGATCTCCTCAACTCGATACGGAACCTGCAAAACACAAGGCTTCAATAAAACGGTTGAAGTTGAAGGTGTAAAATTTCAGCTGAGAGAATAGGAGGGGATCCATACCACATCTGGGAACTCCTCACTGACCAGGGACATGATAAGAGATGTTTTTCCCACCTTGGCTGTGAAGCGAGAGCAGCACAGTTTAGCTAAAAAGGCTTACTGACTAGTGTTGTGCAAAATTGTATCGTGTGCATTTATTCAACAGAAAAACTGTCAACAATTTATATCAGCCACTTTGCAATTAGTGCCATGTGATGATGACGTATTTTTGCGTGTGACACACTATAATTATTAGGCACTCGTGTGAGTCCAATGGCAGAAGGCAGCTCAGAGCAACTAATGCTAACTCTAACTTTCTAAATGTGTTTCATCCCCTGAAACACTGACAAAAAACAAAAGCCAGAAAATTCAGACAAAAGCCACAAAGTCGACTACATGCAAGTGCAATTGTCATTTACTAATCAATATCGGATAAATGCCACAATTAATCGAGATAATTGTTTTTGTCAATATCACCAAACCCTATTACTGAATTTACATTCTGACAAAAAATTGTGGTGAAAATCAAGTTAAACTTCAAGTTAAAAAGTTATGTGACTGTATTTCAATAATTAGAAGAGATTGCTGACCTTTAACTTAATTTTTGACAGGCTGTCGGCATACTCCAGCAACTACCTGATAACACTACCACTTCATTCCCTTTTACGGCCAATTACTGTATGCCCCTTGTTTGCAATTTGTAAATTACATGATCCATCATAAATTGCCAGGACTACTAACTAACTAAGGTGAATTGGAATTATGAGTAAGAAAATATCCAACTGTTTCTTTTGCAGTAAGAGGAATAACCAGACTCCATCACTGCTGTTAAGGCTGACTCTGCACAGATTTGACCTGCAAACAGCTCCAGCATTAGAAAAGCTTCACACTTACACTCCCCCACCAGTAATATCCTCACGTCCTTGCGCATCTTCTCTACCGACGTGAACCGAGTCGATAAAGAGGTTTGTGTTCAACATTTACGCTCCTTTTTGTGTCTGAAGGATGATCATGAAGCCAGCCTGGGTCTCTCCGCGGCCTGGGTCGCTCTCTGACGGCTAGTATGTTCGCATCTCAGCTCGACTGCTTCACAGTAAACGACACCTTGTTAATTTAGCTAGCTCGTTAATAATCCGGAGGATTACAACAAAAACGCGTTTAAAAATGATCTTCTACAAGACAGGCTGAGTCGAATGATGCTGTTGCAACCGTGGTTCGGTCGGAATCAGACGAACTTCCTGAGGATCCTTCGCAGCTATCAGGAGACAGATGAGCGGCTCCGCCACGCCTCCTCGACTCCACTGCGGCTAAAGCCTGCATCTTATTAAAACATGTTTTTGAATGTAAAATCCTGTTTTTAAATACAAACAAGTTTTCTGAGATTTCAGATTCTTTTTCTCCCTGATTTTAGTTTTCTCCATTCTATTTTAGATACCTGGAAAATACATCGAAGTGTGTCGTCTTCGTTTTTAAATATCAGTCTAGTAGTTCCTGTGAAAGTGCGCCACCCAGTGGCAAAAACAGGAAGCGTAGCAAATTCAGGTTATTGCCAAACCAGTGTAAAGTTTACAGGACGTTTCACCTGCTGCCCAATTTAATTGTCACCCAATGTTAATAAGTAAAAATAAATCATCCAGTTTAGATTTGTGCACCAAATTCTTGTTTAAAACAAACAATAAAGTTGTATGCTGGCTAATTATTCCACCCTGAAACAATGAGACAAATAAAACATTAAAGGCTCAAAATTAACAGGACTGTCATATAAGGACATATAAAATATATGTAAATATCTAACAAAAAAAGCATCAGTAACATTATTGAATGATAGCTTTTTATGTGCTTTATTTTTCCTAGACAATGAAATTTGCTAAAAACTTTGCAAAACTTTTTTTTTCAGACAGATTTTATCAAACCATTTCAGTTGAGAGCAAGTGTGAGTAGTCATCAAAATGTGCAAATCAAGTTACATAAACCATATAAAATATACAAAAATATAATAAGACAATTTGGTTTTATAAAAGAAAACAATTATAAAATCCTATATAAACTATAAAGACTACATTTCAATAAATACAACATTTCATTAATTTGAATACACGGAATAATGCAAAAGAATGTTTTTATGAGTCATTCTCCTGCATTAAATAAACAAGTCCAGTTTTTACTGATGACATGCTGCCTCTGATGTGTCAGTAACTTCTGCTGTGTCACTTTGTAGACAGTTTGGTAAAAAAATGTCCCAGTCATTTTCCTCGTCTCAAAGCAGCTTCATCTACGTAAAAAAGAGAGAAATGATTAGGAGTGAGGGTTGATATTTGAACTTAGACAAGAAGACAGAGTCTGTATTGTTTCAGCTGTAAAAGCATCATTGTACTGGCATAGTCCTCAGAAGTCATGGGTTGGGAGATGACCAATCTGAAGGCCTCCATCCACTCCCTCCTGTCCTCCTCTTGTTCACACATGAACACAAACTGCCTGCCCGGAGTCTCCAGGGTGATCCCACAGTGCCACCGGCCTGACCGTGTACTTCGGCTGCAGCTCTCTGACACCAAGTACCCGTGATTCTCTGAGCCGATGAAAACTGAGCCCAGATCTGTAGCATCCTGACCAACAGCAAAACAAAAGCTCAATCAAATGCAAACATCTCAGATTTTAGTTTTGTTTTTTTACAACTAAATTACTATTTTTGAAATGGGTAATATTGTAAAATGTTCAGTACCAGTGGAGATTTAAAATACAGAAGCTTTCTGTTCATTGAACACAGAATGAACCACCTCTTCTTAAAAGGCTCACGTTGCTGAAAAATGCACAAATACAGAAATCAGTTCAGAGATCAGAAATTTGATCAACTTGGCCTAAGAAATAAAAACAAAAGATTTAAAATAATTTTATAAATAATTGTAAATTAACAAACCGTTGGGCCAGTTTTCTCCATATAACCCTCCTTTAGACACTGTGTTGTTAACTGAGGTATTAACTGCAAAAATAATGTGGAAACAATCATCACCATTCAAACAGCAGCTGCAGTCAAACTTGTTTGGTCCTGTTACACACTAAAGACTTTCCAGAAATCTAGTTTTATATAAATTTGTAGATGTCTTTTAAAAGTAAAAATCTATGTTGTAATACAAACAACTTTTCTGGGCTTTCAGACCTTTCTCCCTGAATGTAATTCTCTCCATTCTATTTTGGGTACCGGGAAAATGCATCAAAGTGAGTCGTCTTCGTTTTTTAATATCAATCTAGTATCTCTTGTGAAAGTGCGCCCCCCAGTGGCAAAGTTTGGAAGCGCAACAAATACAGGTTAACAGACTGATAAACAGACATAAAATGCATCCATGTTCATTAATAAAGACTATTGCAATAGTAATAATAAAAGTAATAGTAAAAGTAATAACTAACTACAAATCAACTAAAAATCAATACCTTTAATGTGAAATTCCATTAGCTATAAGCTAACAGGGGCAGAACAAGACAAAAGCAAAGCAAATGTGCTGATTGCAAAAACAACAATGTTGAGTTGAAAATGTCAAGAAAATATTTTTGTAAATGAAGCTCAAAGAATATAAATTTACAAATACTAAAAGTCACAATGATAACAAAAGTCACTGCTAATCAAGCAGAACATTTTATAAAAGATCGAGAGGTAGTTTGCATTCATGCAATGAAATATTGAGTATGGCTGTAGTGTAGTGCATGTATGTGTGTGTGTGTGTGTGTGTGTGTGTGGACGGGTTTTTCCTACTACGTGGGGAAAATTTCCTCAAAAAA
The DNA here is from genome assembly GCA_031762555.1 of Cynodonichthys magdalenae. Taxonomy (NCBI): domain Eukaryota; kingdom Metazoa; phylum Chordata; class Actinopteri; order Cyprinodontiformes; family Rivulidae; genus Cynodonichthys; species Cynodonichthys magdalenae. The sequence goes on along the minus strand of JARVJO010000111.1, from coordinate 17,799,326 downwards.
AGCAGCC
>JARVJO010000111.1:17756957-17772872 GCA_031762555.1 Cynodonichthys magdalenae | reverse complement strand
CCCAAAATTAAACAGCATGACATCAGGTTACATTCTTTGTACATAGTGGGAAAAGTACACATGTACTAACTAGTTAAGGAATTTGTTTTAGTTAAAAACAAATGAAGCTTGAGCATCTGTATAGCACAAAAAAAAACTGGGGATTTTAGAAGCCAGTGGGGTGAGACCATATTATATGGTACCCTGATCCAAACATTCACCATTGTTGGATTATTCTGCATGACAACTGGTCTTCATACTTTTTTAATGTAACCAGAATATATTGCATGAACACTGAACTGAATGATTGGTGATGAGATTGCCTCCATTAGATGATATCATTGTTTAATTTCCTCTTGAAGAGCAATCCAGTGTGTTCTAAAGGCATGTGAGAGTTTTAGTGACAATAATAACAATGTGGCTGCTGTATTTTGTTATGTTTATGGTACATTACAAAACCCAAAATGTAAAAGGTTCAGAAAAAAAAACATTGTTAGTTTGTTATTTGATTGCATGTAAGGAATCATATTGTTAGAAGTTATTTTGACCTCGGTGAAATCCATAATACATAAGGAGCACATTGCATGCATCTCCTGCTAGGAGTAGGACTGATTAATGACAGCAGTTTCATAAGGAACTGAATACAAAGTCCTGCAAAACAAAAGGTAGGATCATCCAGTACAATGTTTACAACATGCAAGGAGTCTAGAAGAAATATTGTGGAAAGGTCAAAGAATGAACAGTGAAACATACACAGGTCAGTAAGGTGTACCTACCCTTGCGCCGTCCCCGCGGAAATTCACCTATGGTCTGAGAGTCGGTTCGCTCTAAAACAACACCTTTTGCTCTTATTTTTGGACTCTGACCTGATTGGTGAAAAAAGACTTGGCTTATTACAAAAAAAATTATTAACCTTTTGGTGATCACAACAATTACGGCCTGCAGTAAGAACTTCTCTGCCATGCAAAGCAAAAAAACCCAGCCTTTGCTGTGCAGCAAAGCTACGCCCTCATTTATACCCAGTCACTTATTTGAGCAGCACAATTCAAGAGGATGATCGTCATGACAACAGCAGGCTCAAACTGCCCAACATGCACCTCACTCCATGCACCACGGCTTCCCACTCAAAGACTGACATCACAGCTGTGCATGCACGATTGGCTGTGTGTAAGGACTGAGAAAAATCAGGTCATGTTGAGAAGAACATACCCATCTGTAGCAAAGAGGAGCATTGTGTCGATAAGACACCATGATTCTTTTACTTATTGTGCTGCACGACTTTTGATCAAAATGAAAATCACATGAAAAAGACACTGGCCTTCACACCAGTCAAACTGAGACAGCCAAAGTGGAGAGACAAAACATGCACAATGCAAAAATAAAATTAGTCTAAAACATTCCTACTAAATTCAACAGGCACACAAATCCTAAATATTTTAGGGATGCTCTACTCGCTCGATCTGGGACCACTGATTCAACCCACAAGAATCCAATTTTGTTTGACAGTGAACAGAACACAGTTAAGCCTCTAAATGCACTTTTATGTTCTGATGTGCTTAAAAACAAGTCATGATTTGTGGTATAAAGAATCAAAATCGTAATTGTTAATAGTTGAATTTTATTTGTTCAGATATGTCTGTCAATTAACCCGAAGGATAGATTTAGCAAATTTTTAGAAATAGAAATGTACCTCGTGCTGTTTTGAAAAAAAACTCAACTCCTCTTCACTTAAAAGTTTGAAGTATAAAGTTTGAAGCACAAAATTAACATTAACATTCCTCTATTTGTTAATATTCAGAATTGAATGGGTTTTAACACTGCTGCAAACAGATTAAAATATCCACAAAACAAACTGAATATATTTTATTCAATGTGTACTGGGACAAAAAAAAGGCCTTTTTATAATCATCTATTACAATCTACTATAATCTAATGTCACAACAAGAAGCCTTTCGGAAGAAAAGGCAAAGGAACACAGTGTCCAGCAGACACAGACACTATTTGATTATGCCGATTATCTCAAAATATTTAACTTTTTTTTTTCCTGCACTAAAGGATCAAATGATGATAAATCTAAGTGTCGTGAAATCAGATCCTTTTTCAGCCTTTTAGTCTTCAGAGGAGCATTTCTAAAGTACAAATTATTAAGAGTAATAAAGTTTATGTATTTAAATTTACATTAACTTGTCAATTTTTGAAATTTCTCATCTAAAATCTTGAACAGACATGCTCAAAGGGACAAAGAGGATAAAATTCTAATTCGAAAATATTCGTCACAATCAATATGTCCAATTTTCTTTTGTTACAATAATAGATGTGAGTTTGATTAATCTATGCGATGCTTTGTTATTCTTCAGTTCTTTCTAGTTTTTTTTTTTTTGGTTTCTACTTGGTCCTTTCACTGTGCCCTGCAATCAGGTCTTTAATCAAAGGGCTCCATTCACATGATGGGAACAAAAGGGGAAGGAGGTGATCTCTCCAGGCTTTAGCCACTCCACGGCACAAGGACTAGCCCTCTCCAAAACGCTGGTGTTTCTCAGGAGCTTGAGGCAAATATGCACTTGACAAGCAGTTAACTTTAGTGAATGTAAGAGGACTTAGCAGGCAGTAAACTAAGTCATCAGCTTACATGCAGAGGAACATGGGGGTATTTGTTATACCAGGCAAACCAGAGGAGATATTATCCCACATTAATAGCAGCATCTATAAACTGATTTTAAAATGAAACAGAAATTTTGTACAGATGTTTGTAGGATTGTGAACCAGACCTAAAGGATGAAGAGCGACTGTGAGACAAAGCGCCATCAGTTGTAGCACGAGTCAACATATAGCATATTAAAAAGCATTAAGAGAAACAAACTCCAGCTCAATCCAGACATGCAGCAATTAAAACACAAACTACACACTATGCAATTCACAACCACACATATTAAGCTCTCACCTTTACGATCCGGTTTAAGGTTTCGGTCCACAGGTGGTGGCTGGAAATCTCCAAGCACCGGCTTGCGAGGGGGTGTCTGTGGACTTGAGCGGAATCCCATGTGGGCGGGTGGGGGGACCTGTTTCCCCAGAGAAGAAAACTCCATAGTGCTTGGGGTCATGGGCACATAATTTGTGTCATGCATCGGCTCTGGCAAACTGCTGGAGTGATGATGCGACGGGGAGTTGACACTCATTGGGACATAGTTCTGCTCAATGTCCTCAGCAGATTGGCTTCCCACTGGTATCATTCCTTTGTTTTTCTGAGGACCACAGGACATATGTTTTTAGAGTTAATACAAATAAGTTGTGCACGACTCAAAACAGAATAAAAAAATTCATTCTCAACACATTTATCTTTCACATTTTGTTGGGTTTACTTTATGAGAAAACATGAAAGACTGTCAGCTCAAGGATGAACTCAAATAAGTTAATGTTTAAAAAACAAATAAAAGATCCCTTTTAGTTCAAGCTGGATAATACTGCCTCTACAGGTTTGTACACAAGGGAGCAGGCATGATGGATGCTTCAGATTTAATCTTTTATGCTTACAACAAAATAAAGTCTTTAAAAAAGTCAAGCTGTTTTGCAGTTTGAGGTTCAGTGAGGATAATGCAAACAGGAAAACAAATATTTGTAGCAATCTTTTAAGTATTTGGTGCAAGTTGACGCTCCCATTTATCTCAGTTTTGTAGTCTGACTCTGGTTCCTGCAGACGACAGCAGCTGAGCATGCACCTTTGCAATGATGCTGCACAAAAACCTATGTATAAAAGGAACAGTTCTGGTACTCCTGCAAGAGGAGGAAAAATATTTCCAATTTAAAAGGAAAATTTCATAGTAAGATAGCATCTTTTTTTTTTTGAGGAAAACTTTGGCAAATAAAAAAAGACAATGACAAACTACACTGCACATTTATAATACAAGCGTGGTTCTGTAGTAAGGAGCACAGCTGCTACAATGGCCTGCCTGCTGTGTGGACCTGTCATCAGCTGAAAACATTTGGCACATTATGAAGCAAAACCCCACTGCATGGTCCGAATGAGTGAGCAGTCCAGTTGAAAGAATATTGTTTGATCTGAAAGTGGCATGGTGTCATTGTTTAATTATTCTTTTTTTTTCATTATTGTATAGCCTTTGATCAAGCTGCCATGTTTTTTTTTTTTTTTTAGTTTAAGTTGTTTTAGAGCGCAGAAATTTGCTCTTTCACCACCCTCCACATTCTGATTAGTCTTTAGCTCAACCCCACCCACTAAATTTCCTTCTCAATACTCTTTGGAAGCTTGGAAGATACAAAATTGAACTAATTTCACTACATTTGAGATAGATTGACTTAAGTCATAACTTTGGATTTTTGTCCCATTTTATCAGGCTGCTCATTAATGTTATTGTAATTTTAGAGTTTTTGTTTATTTTTTAATAGAAAAAATAGGAGAAACATAAAAAATTCAATGCATTATTCCTGAATTTTGAATCTTTTTTCCTATGTGCCACTGACTAAACAAGCATTATTTTTTTATAGGAGAGAGACAAACCAGTGTTTAAAGCATCACTTACAAAATAGGTATTGAAGTTTTCATTGAAGTCAAATGAGCAACTTTTGTCTGAGGGGTATGATCTAGGAATGTCATAGCAGTCTTGGGATCCAAAATCTGCAAAATGCATAAGAAAAAACAAAAATGCATAACTGCAATTCAAATAGATGACAACTGCATAGAGTAAGCCTTTTTAACCATTAAAAGATTTCATCTGATCAGTCAACGGTCATTTGAAGAATAGAAATATATTTTATATTGACTTTGGGTACTGCTAATGCACGAAGCAACCACAAGAACTACCATACCAGGAAAAGCTTAGAAGACAAATGAGTCCGTCAGCTGGAAATAAAATATTTTAAATGCATCAAAAAAAAAAAAAACATTTTAACTACAGGTTGGTCCAACAGTCCCTGAGACTGTTAAGGGTTTTTTATATTGGATTTGGTTCCCTCTTCTAAGAGTACAAGTTTTATTTTACCAGTAACAAATCTCTGGCTTAGTCACATGTTGCAAAAAACATGAACTGAATATATGCAGTTTAAATATATAGATTGTATCAGATAAGTCTAAGATAATCACTATTTTTTGCCACCAATTTTATGACATAACAAAACCAAGACTATCAACGGGGTTTTAACCTGAAGCTAAAATCACTTTCCAAATGTGACTTCTGCAGAGACTTTTGTCACCACAAGAGGGAAGAGTAAGTGAAAGACAAAAAAATGTTGTGCTCATTCTTAAATCACTGCATCTGCTGTTTTTATATTCTCTTTTTTTGTCATCTTCCTTTAATTTTGATACATTTGATATTAATAAAGTTGTATTTCTTTCCTTCCAGTTGTTACCTTTTGTTTTGACTATTTAAATAAACTGAAGAAGAAACTTTGACGGAAAAAAAGAGGAATAATTTGTTTTCCAACACAAACCTTTACGAAGTCGTGAGCTGTCAACAGTGCCGATAGTGTTGCTGCGTAAAGCCTTACTCCCAGCACTGGTTGGCACACAATAATTTCCATCTGTCTCTGAGGCTGAGCGAGGCACAGAATAGGTGTCTGTGGGTGAGCGCTCAGCAGGGGGTGGTGGGAGTCCTGAGATGGAACTGAGTGAAGGCTTGGGTGGTCTTGGAGGAGGGACGACATCTCCTCCGCTCTCTGAGCTTCCTAACCCTGCTGATGTCGACATTGTGCGAGGGACTTGGTATGTAGAGTTTGCCCCAGGTGTGGGTGGGATGTCGTAACTAACAGAAAGATTGCGCATCTGTGTCTCCATCGAGGCCTTTCTGGTCGGCGTGTTGAAGACATAAAGGTCAGGGGCGTCCCCGCCGTCCGGATGAGTTTGAGGTGAGGGGGCCGACTTAGGAAGCAGCACGGTGTCCTGCGAATGGCTGCGAGGGAGGTGATAGATGCCGTCATTTGAGAGCGAGGCGCCGCGTGAGGGGGGTGAGTCATAAAAGGAAGGCGCAGAGGCTGGAGTTTGGTGATGTTGGAAGAAGCCATTGTGCGAGGTGTGCTTTGTCAAGGAAGTGGTGGATGTAGACGTGCGATGAGATGGAAGGTTGTCATTCAGGTCTGTCTCTGAAGAGGTAGATTTAGAGCTCTCGGCATGGGTCCTGAGAACACAAACATATTTAGAAATGCAAAAATACCCAAAAAGTCACAGTAAACCTTCACACCACTGCCTGCAAGCCACAGTTAATACCATGAAGTTATATTTAGGCATCACTAATCACTAATCTTTCCATATTAGTATTTCTTTGTGGATCACGTGGAACCAAAGCACTTAGCAGCCATTATGCTAAATTTCAACATGCAGGCAAAATAAGTAAAACACAATCAGCACAGTATTAGGTAAAACACTTAAACCTTTTTGATCTAGGGGGTGGGTTATTTAACCATAAAAAACACTTCAGGTCCAATTCAAACACAAAACACTTCAAACCCATCATTAATATTCATCATGTACATTTATAGTCGCATAAATAAATCTGCAGCCGAGTGTTGTGTAAAGTGTTGCTCTCTCTTCATTACATCTTCACACAAGCAGGCAGTTCCAGCTGGACGTCTGAACACTCACAAACTAGTCTGTGGAGTCTTGCTCTCACACTCCTCCAGGAGTAAATACTCCTGGTTCTCCTCCAGTGGAGGTTGACACTCCACTGAGCTACACACAACATACAACAGAAATACGAACGAGAGGAGCAGTACAGTTGAAGTGTGCAACCAAAATGAAAGAAAAAAGAAACATCTGGACGATGTACTAACAGAAAATATTGTCACAGTGGGACAACCCAACAAAGTAAATGTCATGACTCATTCATACAACCTGAGCACACATTCAGACAGTCCCACCTGTTGGGCGCAGGCTTTCTGCTCTCACAGTTGGAAAGCCACAGGTAATCCTGCGGCTCCTCTGAGCTGGACTGAGACTCCAGGTGTCGCACACTAACCGGCTGGTATGGAGGTGGCACGCCGGACAGCACGGATGCCATTGGTCCAACAATGTTAGCTGGGTGTGGGGGGGTATCCACCACATGCCCCCCAGTGACTGACGGGTGAGCTGCTTTTGAAGCATCTGCAGAAAGTAAGAAAAAAGAGCTGGAGTAAACAGCTATTAAACCTTTATGTTTTGGTGTAATTTTATTTAAGTTTACACCACCCACAAGAGTCTTTTAGTCATTTTAGCCAACACTGCTGCTGTCATTTGCTAGTTCTGGCGTCAGCTTCATTTGCCCAAGTTTACATCGCTGAGGGATGTAAACCAGAGGCACCTTACAAAAGGGACTTTTCTTTTGTTCATACAACGATTTTATGAAAAGGTCTTTTAAACTCATAAATATCTTCCATACATTAGAAATTGCAAGAAAAAAAAAATCACACTGGGATCAGTTTAATAAATGTTATGGACCTAGTCAAACTTTTTTGTACAGTAACTAAACTGTTTTAAAAGGATTTAAGAAATCCATGAAAATTTAAACCGACTTCATGATCGCTGTGGAGAAAATGTATAATTTTTTGGAATTAGGCTGGAAAAAAAGTAATATGATGGTCAATTACATTACAAAACATGGAGGTACAGTCCTCATTTTTTAATTTAATTGATGCATTTTAAGTGTATTTGTTTATTCATTAGTCAATTTATATTTCTGCCTTTATTTCTAATTATGTCAGTTGTGGTCTTCCATAGATGGCATATACAAACAAACAAAGCAATATGGTCACAGATAAAGTCTAACATTCTTTAACTGTGCATAAAGGGCAAAACAAGTTGCTTTTTCTAATATTCATAATAAAGCTGCCTTTTGGTAGTTAACGCTTTTAGAAAGATAGTCAAACCAATGTAACCTATAGCTCTCATTGAAGCTCCAAAAAGATCAAGTGGCTTACCAGGACCAGGTCTCCTGCAGCTTTGTTGACACCCTTGACACAGAATAACTCAAGTAGCTGACTCCGAAAATTAGGCATAAAGTAAACAGTAAGTTGTGTTTGCCAAATTCAACTCTGGCAGAGTAAACTCAAGCGGACATTGTTTACAACCAACCCAATTTCAATATAGAACTTTAGTCTTCAGAAACATTTTGACGTAAACATTACGTACATCGCTATAATTTCTGAAGCTGCTTGGCAAAATGTTAAATACAAGTGCACTCTGAAGTGAAAACAACTCAAGAGCATTTCTTACATCTCTTTGTATTCTTGTATTGTATGAACTAATCTCTACCTCTAATCAAGGCTGTTTTCAACAATTCAACAAGTCTCCCATTTCACGTCTGAAAGGAAACTCTGTAGAAATACAGCAAATTGTCGAGCACAAGGCAGGGAACACTGATGCAAACAGCTGAAGCAAACTGCAGGTTTCGCAGTAAATTAACATTAAAAAAAGCATCATTAATGCATATTCTCATCCATCGTTTCTTATCCAGCACTCACATGCAGCCTAATTAAATGCTTGATTCATGGCTTTTTGGTATTTTTTATTATTGCCTTCCCACACTTTTTTCAAGCACCACTTTATCAAGGTCTTTGCTTTGCCACAAGGTGAGTTATCAAATTTCAGTCCTTCTTAAACTCTTCAGCTTAAACTGACTGTTGTGCTGCAGACAAGATGGCTGATAAATACTTTTTTTCAGTGCATGCTCTATTTCTTTATTTCTATTCAGGGGTTTTATTGGAAGCAAGTTCCCAGAGTTCTTTTATAAATTTAAAAACTCTATTTACCTTTGAAAGTGTGAAATTTCTCCTCTTTTTTTTCTACTTCTATCCACTCCGGCTATAGGTTTGTGCTGATTTTGTGAAAAAGAAAAAAAAATTCCCACTTTTTATACTAATGTATACCTCCTACAATGTCAGAAAGCTTTCAATCTTTAAGCTCTCTAAATGTTTCTTTCTCGAATATCTGCTCAGCTACAAAACACTACATGTAGCGTGGCCACACACAAACACACAACAGAAGAGTGGGAGGTGGGTCACACATACAGAGAAGTGCAAGCAGATAGAGCGCCAAGGACGTGCTTTCATAAGAGCTGAGGAAGCCTAGCTGCAAAAATCTCTTTATATCTGGCTTCTCTTTAAAGATTCTTACTGGTTGTTTTCTCACAAAGACTTTAACTGTCAGTTCCTTGTAGAATAAATGCTAATATCAACATAACCATGTAACATTAGCTATGAAAAAGGCGGAGGTACAGCTTCATTATGACCTTGTAGCAGCATAATCAGTGACTTATTTACAAAGATGAAAAAGTTCCTTCTTCTGCATAATGAAACTTAAATTCTACTCTGTGTCAAAAAGATAATAACTAACTAAAAGTACCAGAATAACGTACAAACGGCACAGGTTGCAATCAGGCTCAGACACGGGGGAAAAGAGGGGGGGGGGGGGTATGCAAACAAGAGGGAATGAGAGAGGCCAAGAGGGAAAGAAAGTCAGCAAGACCTCCAGGCACACAATGCTTTGATTATCCAGTAAAAGGAACAAGAGTAACACGAGCCATGATGCACACATGGATCAGCACATGGATCATTAGACCTTGGCTGAAACTATGCTGAACAGACAACTTCAAGTACATTCAGCTGATTCAAACTCCTTCAGAGGAAGATGCAGACATTTAGGAAGTACACCAGTGACATTAGATGGCAAAGACATGTAGAGAAACAAACCTACAGATTAATGCTGTGTAGTTCGATATTATTATTTTATCATGGGTATCAAGCCATTTAAAACTGTTCAACAGGAAATTATTTCAGGTGCATAAGTTTGTAGTTGTGCCCAAAAAAGACATAAAAGGATGACTTCAGTTAACGTCTAAATTTTGTTTTATACTAAAGGACATAGTGCTGGCAGCAGATAACTGTAAAATAAACTTGAATTGCACATCTGTTGACCATTTTTAAAGTGTACAAACGTATCTTTCAGGTTGAATTTAGAACACGCCTTTCACAAATAAGAGGTCCAGGAGCTTTGTTTTAAACTCTTACGAGCTGCAGTAGCTCCGTCTCACCATTGATCAGACACATACAGTGAGGTTAGAGTTTAGGTCAAAAACAAATCTGGAAATCACAATGTATGATTTTTTAATAATTTGTTTGTGTGTTACTGCTGCAAATAAGCATTTGAACACCTGTAAAAAATCAATGTTAATATTTCGTACAGTAGCCTTTGTTTGCAATTACAGAGGTCAAACGTTTCCTGTAGTTTTTCACCAGGTTTGCACACACTGCAGCAGGGATTTTGGCCCCTTCCTCCCCACAGATCTTCTCTAGATCAGCCAGGTTTCTGGGCTGTCGCTGAGAAACACAGAGTTTGAGCTCCCATCAAAGATTTTCTATAAGTTTTAGGTCTGGAGACTGGCTAGGTCTCTTCAGAACCTTGATATGCTTCTTACGGAGCCACTCCTTGGTTATCCTGGCTGTATGCTTTTTCAAATTTTTAACCACATCGCATTGAACATCGGAGTTTTACAGATTCAATTTGTTTAAAATCACTGTTTATTAAGGCAGTATTAACTCACAAATAATTGGTTAACAATATAGTAAACAAATTTCTATATTTGAACCAGAATTGTACAAGACCTACAGTATAACTTACTGAAGTATTTAAAGTGATTCTATCAAAATTTTAAGTGCAAATATTTAAAGGCTGAACATCTTATAAACGTGTCAAGCTGAACATTTCATGGCTAAATGTCTTGACTACACATGCCCCTCAGATGGACAACTCCTGTAGTTTGGCCTTCTGGATCTTTGGCCTTGGCTAAACCAGAATGATGAACAGATAATATTGAATAATAGCAAAAATATTTCTAATATTTCTTAAAAGGGTGTGTAGCTTTTTAAAAATAAAAATCATATAACAAATCATATATATAAATTATATAAAAATCATATATCAAAAAACATATAAAAGTCTGCAATTTTCATTAGCATTTGTTGAATCTTATGTATCTTCCACTTAAATAACTAATATGTCTAGTAATAAAACCAATTTCAGATACCTGGAATGTAATTGTGGTGAATCAGATTAAGTGTAAAAGCGACCTGCCATACACGTGAGCTTCTTCATGCTGCTGAAATGATCTGCAGCGCTCACAGAGCGGAACTCAAATGTTAAATTAACAAAATGGACTTAAGAGCAAGCAACCATCCACATATTTTGTTTATCTCCACAGTTAACAAGGAAAAAAGATTTTCAGAAGAGAAAAAAAAAAAAAAACTACAGTAATTTCGCTATGCGTGTGTGCTCATTCCTCGCCTTTCTTAGGATCATTGATACGCCACCAGGTGAGATCTAGCATGGAGCCCCAGTTCGGGGGAGATTGACAGTCATGTTTAGCTTCTTCCATTATCTAATAATCGTTCCAACAGTTGATCTTTTTAAACCAAGCTGCTTGGCAATTGCCCCATATTCGTTTCCAGCTTTGTGGAGAACAACAATTTTGTCTCTGGTGTCTTTGGACAGCTCTTTGGTCTTAATGCCTATTCGCACTGGATTAGTATTATCATAGGACCTCTGAGTTCAGCAAATTATAGTAGGTAATTTGCGGGGGAATTTTTACTTTACAAATCACTGACATGGCCGATTCGCACAAGATTAAAAACACAGACAACCTCTGTAATTATTACAAATTACCTGGGGTCCCCAGATAATACTTATCCCGTCAGAATAGGGCTTTAGCCATGTTAGTAGTTGGAGTCGTACAGATTGTGTGGGGTGGACAGGTGTCTTTATGCAGCTAACGACCTCAAACAGGTGCTTCTAATTTAGAATAATAAGTGGAGCGGAGGTGGACTTTTTAGAGGTGGACTACCAGGTCTTTGAAGGGCCAGAATTTTGCTGATTGGCAGGTGTTCAAATACATATTTGCATCAGTAACACACAAATAAATTATTTATTGTCTCTCACAGTGGACACGCACATGAGATGAAAATTTTACACCCCTCTATGATTTCTAAGTGGGAGAACCTGCGAAGTCGCAGGGTGTTCAAATACTTATTTTCCTTACTGTATGTGTCTGACCAGTGATCGTGTTTTGATAGAACATACTGTTTGCAGAAATTCCATCACAGACATATACAAGCTGATAGTTATGTTATATGTTGTTTTTACCTACTGAATGAAAATTCTTACCATCATCAGTAGAGTTAAAACCACAGATGTCGCAGATGTGGCGAACCCACTTATTCATATCTTCTTCTGTGTCAGCCACCAGGTAGAAGACGCGATCAATGGTCCTGATGTCAAATATGAACCTGTGCTCCAAGTCTTTCTTTAAAAACTGCAGCCCAGCATCCACCTAACAGAAGTTCACAAAGTATACATTAACATAAAATAGGTCAAGCCAGGAGTCCTAAGAGATGTCAAGCTAAAAAGGACACATCTGTAAGTTCAAGCTTGTTCACTGTTGCAGATGTTTATCTTTAGTTTCGCTAAAAGGAACGTTATAGCCAGTTCTTAGATTTGTTTATCTTCCTCAGAACAACAATTTTCAGTTTGGAGAAAAAGAAAAGCCATGTTTCTTCTCATTTCAAACAAGAATGGTTTTGCATTGTTTTAAACAGAGATCAAAATGGAAAATTTTGTATTTTTTTTAGCTGAATTTATTGTCAAAAATATGTAACATTTGAGTTAGGTTAGCTCTCTTTAAATGTAGTATAAATGAAATATTTCCCTGAGACAAAAGTCTAAAACGCATTAATGTGACATATGAGCCACAAATTTTTTATTTAAAAAATAGTCGAATAGTTTATTCAAAATCTTATAAATATCATGTTGAGTTTGCAGCATGGTAATAAACAAGGAAGCATACCTGTTCACATAAGTTGAGATCAATCACACGAATGGGCTTCTTAGTATGGTCATTCTTGTAGTACTCCAACACATCTGGGTCGCCTGTCAGACGACCACTGCGAAGAACAAACCACCGCTTCTTCCATGACTGCTGGGTGAAAACAGAAAAAAGGGCAGAGGTTACATGTTTGCCCCCATCATGACTCCATCATTCCAAGATTACCACAGTTTGACCAAATGCTTTATTTTTGTCCATTTCACCAGTGTGTCTCAGCATAGCTCGTGTCCCCAAGTATTTTCCACCAGCTGCAACATTCTCACCAGAGAAGAGTGAGAGCCAGAGGGAAGAGGCCTGAAACCAGAACTATGTGTCTGAGATATCCAGAACAAAAGCCACATAGTTTAGGCTAGCACCACGACTAAAGTGAAAAAAACAATTCCATAAAAAGAAACAAACATTTAGGTCCCTTCTTTTCTAATCCAATCTGCTGTGTCTGAAAAAAGAAAAGTGCTCACAAAAGTTTAAATTTAGACACCGCAATCAGAGGAAAAACAGTTGAGAGCAGAATAGTGACTGTATAAAAAAAAATACTAGATATTAGTAAGAACTTTTCTCCATAAAATGTTGATGACTTTATTAAAAAACAACAAATGATTATTTGAATCTGTGATGGACTTGCGACCTGTCCCACAGTGACTGCTGGATGTGGGCACCAGTGACCTCCTGTGACCCTGAACGGAAGAAGAGGGTATAGATAATGGATGTATGGGTGATTATTTTATTGTCAGTAATTAAAGTGCCATGGTGTTTAAAGTTGCTTTTATTGCTTTTTAAACCTGTGAAGATTAAAAGAACCATCTAAAGAAGGAAAACATGTTGAGTTTTCTAAAATGCATACTGTAAGCTGATAAAAAAAAAAAAAACATTGACAAAAGACTGCTATCCTAACTATTGCTGGCTTAAATAGGGAAATATTGCTGATAACGATTAACCAAGAGAATAACAGCAACAACAAAAATCCAACCTCAAAACCTATTTTAGTAATTTAGGATTTCTGTTTTAATTCTTTATAACAAATATGGCAAACATAGGCCAACAGCATATTTTTTATGTGACTAAATATCTGGAGGTTATTTAAGGTCCCCCTCTTAGTGTTTCATGGCCCACAGTGCGGTCTTTACAAGGTTCATCACCTGAAATTTGTTGCATAAGCATGAAACAAGAGCCGTCAGTGTTCACCCTGTAGGTGAAATGAACATTGAGAAAGAACAGAAAGTATGCACACCAACAAAGTGCGAGGAATGCAACCTAAAGCTTTGTTTCACGCTTGGTGTCAAGATATGGCCTGTGTCAACAATGCTGCAGTTTGGTTTTTGTCAAGTTTTAGATGCTTGTCCATCCACAGGGCATCCTTTGTTAGTGGGCCAAACCCCACATGAAGACAGAATCAGACCTTTCCTTTGCACAAACAGGACAAACAAACAGAGCTGCAAAGGGCTCCGTTTTTAAACTGGGAATGCACACAAAGACTATATTGTCATGCACTCTCACGTGCAGAATGTGTTTCAAGCAGGCTCGTTCAAAAAGCCTGGGTTGTATAATCGCAAACACACACCCACACAGTCCAAACGATGCTTCAACTTAATAAACCTACATCCTTTTCAGGGAGCCTCTCTTCAATATCAAATTTAAATGAAAAAGCTAAAGTGATTGGGCAGAAACAGCGCTGATGGTCGGTGATGTGTTGGACAAAGAGTGGGTGTGGAGAGGGAAACGCTCTCTCCAGCACATGACAAAGCAAACTTGGGTCATGTTACCCTGTGGGGAACAAAAGGACCAAGAGCTTGGATTACAGCGAGGCCAGGCCTGCTCAGGGAGAGAGTGTTGACAACTAGGAAAGCCAAACATGCTCAAAACACAGCGATGGAGTGATGGAGCACAGTTTCTTAAAAAAATAAAATCTAAAAAAAAGGTTAGAAATACAAAATGAAGCATTTGTAAATCAAAATAAAAATTTTAAGTAAACAAAATAATCAACATAGAAGTATTTTTGTAATATTTAATATAAACATTTTTGTATGACACAGCCAAGTAAAACACTGAATGTAACATTTATTAACTATTTGTCATTAAATGAATATTAAAGATAACTAATGGTAATAATTCCAAAATAAGAAAATAATATGAACAGGCAAAAATAAGTGCACCGATGCTGCAAAAAACACACAAAAAGAAACTAATCATCAGCAATCAGTTTTATAACATTCACATGTATAATCCATATAGACTGCAAATACATACAACCCTTCTAACACAAAAGAAAGAAAGCCAAATCATTTCCGATGCACTAAAAATATGGTGGCGCAGTTTGTTGAATTATGACGATCATTAAAACAAGAAAATAAAAAGAAAAATGAATACTGCTCAGTCTCAGTGAAAATGTTATTTCAGAAGATGTAAAAGTGAAAAAGAGAGCAAGCTTTTCTACTTGAAAATCCTAAATTGTTTCAAATCCATATTCAGCACATTTGGAGGTCAATCAGTTAAAAGCATTGATTTACAGTTATAGAAGCCTAATTCCTAAAGAAAATCACTGCCACGTTAACATGGTTGCAAGCTGCAGCGACTCTGATGAAAAGCTGTGGTGCAGCCAAAGTGTCTGTCCTCCATCTGTGGAATTTAACGGTTTCATTTTTCATATTAGGGGCTCCTATTTTAAACTCACTAATTTGTATTATTCATCCCATATTAAAAACAAACAATTCTGACAAGTTAAAAAGCAGTTCATAGAGGGGAAAAAGCCTCCCTGTAGGTCAAGCTCCTCTTACAGCTATTAGGAGATGCTCTCACCTGATGGAGGGTTATGTACATCAGTGGCTCCCAATCTTGGTCCTCAAGGACCCCAATCCTGCATGTTTTACTTGTTTCCCTGCTATTCAGCAAGTTTTCAAAAGATTGTTAATCACTCTTTCATTAAAACCAGGTGTGTCAAAGCAGGGAAACATCTAAAATAGGACATGAGTCCTTGAGTACCAGGATTGGGAAGCCCTGCTTTAATACAAGTTATCTGATTTATTATTTACAAATAAATGGCAAAGAATCAATGGCTTCCAGAGGCAACACTAAAAAACATAAAACT
>JARVJO010000111.1:17733932-17756857 GCA_031762555.1 Cynodonichthys magdalenae | reverse complement strand
TTTTTTTTGTGGTGTGTGTGTTTTATTTTGACCGTCACCAGTACTCCTCAGCCTGGACGAAGTTATGTTCATTTCATTATTCAACCTGCCTCGTTGTAAATTAATTTGATTAAGTTTTTTTTTTAAATAAATGTTTTAACTTTGGAACACCGTCTCCTGTTCTGTAGAACGAGCCTAAGTGCCTTGTATGAGTTACTCTTGGGGTGGAAGTCCCCAGGTGGCGTTGTTGAACTTTTAATTTTTTTTTTATTATATGTCTAAACTCTCAAAGTCTGCCACACTTGTGTCTTGATAATAAATTTTTCTAACAGAAAGGAAAGGTAATCCAGGTTTACAAGAAAACTATTAATACTGTGTCTGATAGGAAATTATCATCTGAACATGAGTATTGTCGGGTTCATGTTTTATTTAATTTTATTTTAATCAAGGACGCAACTGGGGTGGTAGTAATAGGCGGAACTATCGCGTGTTTTTATTGTTCCGGGGACTTATAAACAGACAGCACGGTTGTTGCACCACCGATCTGATTCCCCCTTGGAACTGGACGGAGACCACGCCTCATTTCTCCTGTTTTATCTTCATTCAGGTCAGAAATTTGTAAATTCACCTGAAATGTTCCGATATTTTAACTAATATATCAAAAATTGTTTTATACTACGTTTTAATCTGGAAAATTTGTTCATGTAAGAATGCTGCTTACTGACGAGAACGGCCATTTGTCGAACATGGCGCAAGTTTCACTTTCATGCAGCTTGGGTTAGATACCTACAGATACTTCAAACTGATAATAAACTTAGATAACAATTAAAATAAATAACAATGACCTAAAGCTAAGCTAGCTTCTACATCTCACTAAGATAAATGGAGAACCCATGATAATGTCACCAACAACAGTGAAGCTATGAACCCTGTTCACTTAATGCAACAACATAAGTGATGAATGTGTGAAAGAAAAAGTAATGTCTTCGATGTGCATATGTTTCAGTGGTGCTGATAAAAGTAAAAGTTTCTGAAGAATGGATAACTGGTGTGGAACAGCCAGACCCAGAACCCATCCATCTAAAAGAGGAAGAGGTGGAATCTTGAACAAGTCTGGACGGAGACAACTTGATGTGATGACGAAGATTGATGTCACCAGTCTTTCAGTCACTGCAGTTCCTTTTAAAAGTGAAGATGATGAAGAGAAGCCTCTGTTCTCACAGCTACATCAGCACCAGGTGGAGGACAGAGATCTTCCAACCTGCAGCTCAGCTGGTCATATGGAAACAGCAACTGATGAAGAGGACTGTGGAGGACCTGAAACTACCATTAACCTAGATGGAAATACTTACAACAACAATTCCAGCTCTTCAGAGACTGAACTCAGTGAGGATGATGAAGACGAAGAGGATGTGAACAAACCTGACTCTCAACTGAAGAATGTGTCAGTCTCTGGGCAAAAAACTAAAGAAAATAACAAAGAATTTAAGAACAGAAGGGCTTCTGAGTCAGGAGTGAAAACTGTCAAAAAGTCTGTGAGATCCTCTGAGCGTGGTAAGAAGTATGTCAACAACAGGTCTCTTAAGAGACACACGGCCTGTAATTTAGGAGACCAATCAGAACCAAAATTATTCAAGTGTAATGACTGTGATAAGAAATTTAAAAGAAAATATGTTCTAAAAGTGCACATGACACTTCACATAGGAGACAAACCATTTCCGTGTGATGTTTGTGGACACAAATTTAGCCACAAGTCATATTTAAACAAACACAAAAAAGTCCACACAAGAGAAAAACCATTTCCTTGTGATCAGTGTGGACAAAGATTTGAATGCAAGTCATCTTTAAACAGACACCAACAAGTTCACACAGGAGAAAAAACATTTCCTTGTGATCTTTGTGGACAAAGGTTTAGACAAAAGTCGACTTTAAACATACACATGAGAGTCCACACAGGAGACAAACCATTTCCTTGTGATGTTTGTGGACAAAGATTTAGTCAAAAGTTATATTTAAACATACACATGAGAGTCCACACAGGAGAGAAACCATTTC
This sequence comes from Cynodonichthys magdalenae, assembly GCA_031762555.1. NCBI lineage: Eukaryota > Metazoa > Chordata > Actinopteri > Cyprinodontiformes > Rivulidae > Cynodonichthys > Cynodonichthys magdalenae. Next base: position 17,754,823 of record JARVJO010000111.1, on the reverse strand, counting down.
CTTGTGATGTTTGTGGACAAAGGTTTAACCAAAAGTCTAGTTTAAACTCACACATGAGAGTCCACACAGGAGTCAAACCATATCTTTGTGGAAAAAGATTTCGCCATAAATCATCTTTAATCTCTCACATTAGAGTCCACACAGGAGACAAACCATTTCCTTGTGATCTTTGTGATCAAAGATTTAGCCATAAATCATCTTTAAACTCACACATGGATTCACACAGGAGACAAACCATTTCGTGTTGTTTCTGGATGAAGAATTAGTCGTAATACAAGTTTTAACAGTCACATGAGAGAGAAAACAATTTCACTTTAAATATTAAAACAGCTCCTACAGACCCAGATGAGGACCCATAGGAGTAAATGTTCATAATCTTTTTGTCATTTATCACTGGAACTGTCCACAACAATACATATGTTGTGTGTTCTGAATGTTGTAAATGCCGTATGAAATGTATTTTTATGTGTTCTTTTGAACCAAATTACACTTTATGGCCAATAGTTATTACAACCAGTGCTTTTAATTCACTATGTTTGCACATATTTTTGATTTCTTTTTTATCTTTCACAATATAATTCATATTTAGTTGTTAAACAGATGACTCAAATTCAATCACAGATATTTTTAGCTGTTTAGCAAGTACTTTCTGTCTTTATCTGAATGAATACAAATTGAAAAATATAACTGTTCTTTTGCAACAAGGTAAGAAATGTTGGAAAGATTTTAAATAAACAATATTTTACCACACATTTTAAGTTGCATGTCTTAAATGGGCACTTTTTTTGTTTGTTTGTTTGGATTTTAAATTTTTTTAAATATGTTTCAAACAGTAAGTGCAAACGTATGTGATTGAATAAATTTAATTTGTTTAGGCAGGTAATCTCATTGAGACATTTAGTCTCGTTTATAAGAGAGACCTGTAACATACAAGATCATGAACATCAAGTTACAATTTGGGGAAAGCAGAGTTAAGCACAAAATTAGAATAGATTAAAACATGAAATAAAAGCATGAGCATGTTTCAAATGATGTTTTTTCCATTTCTTGTGTTTAAAATGAACCAATGGGATCAAACTGGACAGTTTCAGGTCTTGCTGCAGCAAATTTCAGGAAGATGGCGCAGAATAGGAGCAGGCTCTTTTACCAAGTTCTGTGCAAACTGATGGAACATTGAAGGAAATAAAATCCTGAGAGCAAAGACTGTAACTGTACTGTCTCTGTGACATCTTAAAATGTAGATAGGGAGGCAGAAGGCCAAGGATGGATTTGTATATAAAAGTATACCAATGTAGAAGTCTGCGTTTTGAAACATTGGTGTATTAGTGTTTTAATCACCCCTGCATTATTATTTCCAATATTTTGTAATCTTTAATTGTTTTTACTATTCTCTTGATGTCAAATTTCAACCAGCAGGTGGCACACTTACAAGTTTGTATCATCAGAAAAAAAACGTACTGTACTCAAAGCATGGTTTCCCAACTTTCTTGGTATCTGATGTTTACAAAATACAATTATTTTTTAAGGTGCCTATTAGTCCGAATTTTTGTAACACTCATGATCAAAAGTCTTGAAAGAGCAACAATCTTCATTTTATTACTTTTAGGCAGTGGTGTAAAAGAACAGATTAACAGAGAAAATGTACTCTAGTAAGAACCACATTAACATTTTTACTTGAGGAAAAAGTAAGTACTTGATTTTTAAAAGACTTAAAGTACCAAAAGTAAAAGTACTTGCTTAATGTATTCTCTAATGGTCTACAATATCATGAAGTGTGCCTACTGTATGTATATTTTTAATATGTCAATGATGTCATTTTAGTGAACAATGCTGCAGATAATGCGTGTTTTTGTGTTTACCCTCTGTGACACTGTTCACACTTGAACTTGTGATTCTGTGCATCATCAGAGACTGTGACAACAGATGTAAATTCACCACCAACCTCCTCTATCTAATCTCAACGACTCATTTTTTGAACCGGTGAATTTGAAGATGTCTTATGAATGAGGCCATGGTTGGTACATTTCCTCTGGCTGAGTCTCCGTGGTGGAATCCATTTTGGGTGGGCTCTAGTGCTGCCGCTGCAGCAGGTGATGTGGAACAGCAGAAAGGAGGGTCTAATGGTGTGTTCCTGCTTTGCAGTGGTTCAGTGGACCAATTACAGCTGTTCCCCTCTCGCCATTGATTACTTTCAAACTAAAAAAACAAATTAAAAAAAACAAAACGTAATGTGATGTGACATGAATGTAACTTGTAATGCAACGTATTAAAAAAAATGTAGTGGAGTACAAGTTGAAAGTACCCATAATAAATCTACTTAAGTAAAGTACAGATACTTTAAAGATTTACTAATGCACTTGTCACATCCCACCACTGCTTTTAGGGTCAACTGAACCAAACTAATAAAAATTGCTGAGTGTGTTTAAAATTTCACTGTTGACAGAGGTCTACAAATTTTTACCCCAAACAAGCTTTTAACACAAACTTAGGCTGGAATCAACATAAAACTCTCTTTAAACACTGAAACTAAAGTAACCCAAAACTCGACGTGCAGAGGAGGGTGCACAATGTGGGTGGTTTTACATCATTCTGACCCATTTTATACCCATGGTTGATGAACCGTGAACATTTAGATCTTTAGAGAAAACACTGCAGCTGGTTTATACAAAACAAAGAAGCTGCTGGTGAACCCTGACTTCCATCTGACTGCTGGTTTTACAGGATGGGAGGAGTAGAAAAACACAGCTTAGTGTTGGACTCTCAATTTATTTTATTTTATAAAAAAAAAAACTGTTGTTTGGAATTCCACTGTAGAAGCTTTATTATGACTATTACTGTTTCAAACTGGCTCTAATTACATAATTTATATTAATGGTTTTAATCTAGTTCAGTAAGATCTATCATAAAACACATCCATCAAAAAGTTTTTTTTTTACAAATGGTTAAAAAAATGTGAGAAATAACACTTTTTTATTATTATTTAAGGAGTATAAATTATGAAAACCCTTACAGTAAGAAATTTTGGAGCATTGCGTCTCTGTTCTGAACATATTTTTATGTTTGTTAGAAAAATAATAATATGAAAAATAATGATCAGGCAGGGCAACAGAATAAAAAGCTGCTCATGTATTAATCTCAAATATTTTTTTCTTATTATTTTGTAGGTGGGTATCAATGATTTAAGATGCTGGGAAGATTTTTACAGTCATGCGGGGAGAGAGGTGGTCTGATGGCAGGACAAAGGGAGGGAGGGGGTATAAAAGGGAAAGCACTGATGAGGGGGGGACGAATCAAGTCGAAAATATTTTGGGACAACCACTCAGGATACTTTTCCAAGCTTTGCAGGTAGGTGATACCTTTCTGAGCTGTTTCACATCAGGATGTTTGACAAAATGTTTAAACTTAGTTTACGCTATAATAAAAACTTAAAAGCTTTAATATGAAAAAGGCAAAAAGTTCACTTTCACAACTTTTACATTGAATTACAAAAAATGATTTTACTAGAACTTATTGCACATTTTAAAGTTCATTCAAAGCATTTTAAATTGGCAACTTATTTAAATAAAAAAATAAATATTCTGTATTTACATGTTTTTGCAGCCATTTAGCAGGGTTAGGTGAACAAAAAGGGCCTTTGTGTTTCCGATTTTGGACATAAATTATACAGAGCTTTGCTGAGGTTACATTACAGACTCTCTGAAAGCAAACCAGGTCATGTTTCTGACTGGTAATGAGATGCCCTTGAATGAAGTGGTTCTTGGCCTGAAGCCATGAAATCAAACAGGAGACATGAAATACCACACAGTTAGATAACACAGACCTCAAAAAGGTTTTTCTTTTAAAGGGCATTATCAGGATGTTAGTCATTAAATAAGTCTTCTGAACTCTTTTTGTTGTTATTGTTGCATTCTGTCCCCTCAGATCATGGCAGACTATGATATGATCCTGAAGCACTGGGGTCCAGTGGAAGCGGATTACTCCACTTATGGGAACCTGGTTCTGACCCGGTCAGTGACTCTGCACAGATGAGAATGTCCCTGTCCTTGTACAGTAGATCACATTGTTGACACAAAACTGAACTCTAGTTTAAATGAAGAGAGCTTTATCTGATGCTAAGTTGGATGGTGGGAATTTTTTCTGGGTGTTTGACACCTAATGTTGCACCTCATTATATTAAATGGTGTCTAAACATCATTGTGAACACAATAACATCAGTACATTTGATGTTGTAAACAAAATGCGATGAAATTTGACCAAATTCACAGATTTTCAACAAAGTCAATAGAAATCCTGCAGTTTCAAAACTTTGACATAGCCAGGAATGAAGTTTGCAATTGCCCCCATCACCTTTACAACACTGAAACTGCCACAGTGAATAGTAATAATGTTACAATAATTTCACTCTTTTTTCCCCCTGCAGCTTGTTTACTGAGCACCCAGAAACCCAGAAACTGTTCCCCAAGTTTGTCAGCATCCCTCACGGCGACCTGGCAGGCAACGCAGCTGTGTCTGCCCATGGAGCCACAGTGCTGAAGAAGCTGGGTGAGCTGCTGAAGGCCAAGGGCAACCACGCTGCCATCCTCAAACCTCTGTCCAACAGCCACGCCAACAAGCACAAGATCCCGATCAACAACTTCAGGGTGAGGGTCGTGCCTTTGCCTCCACCTGATGAGTGAAAAGCAGCGATTGAGGATTTTCGCTGTTTTTTTTTCTCTTTCAGCTGATTTCAGAGGTGATCGTTAAAGTGATGGCAGAGAAGGCAGGGCTGGATGGTGCTGGCCAGCAGGCCCTGAGGAGCGTCATGGCTGTGGTTATTGCTGACATGGACGCCAATTACAAAGAGTTGGGCTATGCTGGATAAACTAAGGTGAAGAGTCCTGCTTGGATTTTTCCAGAACCAGATAATCTTTAACTTGCAAGAGCTCCTTTTCCTCAAAAAACACCTCTCTCTATAAGTAATCAAACTGCTGATGAAGTTATCTACTTATTAAAAAAGTCACCTTAGGTTCAGAAAACTTGTTTTATAAGCAGTGCTCATCTGTATCAAATCAAAGACGCCGTCATGATTTACAAAAATATCACCTGAATTCTTGAAAAAGGATTCTTTATTGCTTTAATTCATTGTCTGATTTTACTAATAAAACTGTTGCTGTTCACTGCTTTTTACTTGTCGTCTCTGCTTTATTTGTCAAGAACAAACATCAGCATCAGGGAGAAAAATGAACTGGGAAATTTCTGTTGGGTGTCCGTGTAACTGAAACCCAAAATGCCAACAAACTATTTTTTTCTTCTGAAAATCTCAATAGTAATTTAGGATTTACTTTTCTAATGATCTAAAATGTCAAAATGTTAACTTTTTATGTTTAAACTGTAAAAGAGGAGTAAAAAAATCTGAAAAAAATAAATAAATTTTAAAAGTTGTTGCATAAGATCACCTGGGTAACACCTGTGTCTTTCAGTATTATAAGACAGATAGACAAACACAGTAAAAAGTAAGCCTCAAACAAACAGTCACTGTACAAAAACTGTAAATAAATGTGAATCCATTTCAGAACTGTAAGGGGCAGAAGGCTCTGGTCAGCCCAGGTCCGTTTTTATGTAGAAGATAGGACAAGTAAAAAAAAAACACTACTTCCTATTTTGAAGAGGAAATACTGAGCTCTGATAAAGAGTTTGGATGTGCACGTTGTATTTGGGAGGTGGGATTTGAGAAAAAAGATAAAAAGATATGTTTAGATGTATAAAATATGTTAAAAGATTCATGTTTGCAGAAGTAGATATAGTTTGTTCAATGGACTGTTAAGGTTAGCTTTTATCAGCTATGTCTCTTAACCAGATTTAATTATATTTTTTAAATCTTCCTGACCTGGAAAAGATCATTCATGCTTTTATCAGCTCAAGGCTTGACTGTAACGACTTGTATGTAGAAATCTTCCAGTTCTCTATCAGACATCTTCAACTGGTCCAAAATGCTGTAACCCGTATTTTACCCAATACTCCGAGAAGTGAGCATGTCACCCTCATATTATTTTCTCCTTATTGGCTTCCAGAGTTTAAACTTTTATTATTAACTTTTAAAGCTGTTAATGGTCTCGCCACACCCTACTTATCTGAGTAGCTTAGTATAAGAGGACTTTAAGATTTTTACTGTTCATCCCAAAATGTAAACACAAACACTGGGGTGACAGGTCACTGCACCCAGACTGTGGTACCAACTTCTTGAGCTCCCTCACTGATCTGGAAAGGTTTTAATCTAATCTTAAAACTAAAATTGTTTTTATTCAGGCAGACTTTGGATGCCTAGTGGCTTTATGGCATTTTTGAATTATGAAGCACTTTGGGCATCTTTTGGCGTTTGTAAGGGACTATACAAGTAAATGTTGACTGACTGATTGATTGATTGATTGATTTTGCAAAAGAGTTTTAAAAGGTGAAAAGTGGTAGTGTAGAGTACACATTTTATGGTCCAATTTTCAAAAATTAAACTATGATTGTAAATGCTGTTTAAAATATTAATGACCATTCAGTCAAACACAACTGATCTCTGTTGAACTTTGAATGATGTCACTACTGCAAGTTGTTAAACTTTTTTTTCATATTCACTTTACTGCATAGGATGAGCTGCTAACCAAGTCAATGTCTTTCACATCATTAAAGGTCATCTTTGATTCTTGTCCAGTTGTCCACAGTGGCCCAGATAGATTAGGTGTGTGAAAGCTTCCATTAGCACGTCAACAGTTGTCATTTGAACAAAGTGACGTTTGTGTCCCAAACACACAGTGCGGTCTTTCAGACTCTCTTCAGTCACATAATCCATCGGACATGACATCAGTCACTCACTCAAGGGATTATCAGGGGATTTGTTATAAATTTCCAGCTTAGAAAAAGGGAGTAAAAAAACAATATCTATTTTTTCTCAGCAAATCTCTACATTAAATCTCACCCAGAATTGTTTTGTGTTTAGAGTTCAACATGAATAATGTGTCTTTTGATATAAATCCTCATTACAGGTCACGCAAGCTTCTTAGCTGAGAGCGGGTTGAATTTCCTTTTGTTTGTCCGACTCATTTTGTTCCACAGGAGAAATGGACGAGGAGAAAGGATTCTTTGTGTCAGAACCTGGACCAAAGAAATCTTAGAGGGCAGCATCTATGAAGCACTTCTTTGAGACCAAACTAGGTGTGGGAAGTGAGTGAAAGTTAGGGATGTCCCTTAAGGTTTGCAGCAGGAATAAAAAAAAAAAGGATTTAAGAAGAGACTTTGTTGATTTTATTATGGTGTAAAAAAATGTCAAGAGAAAACCCCCAGAAAGTGAGACAATTGGTGGTGGGTAAAAAAGAAATGAGTAAATCTATCACACCTGTCGCAGTGCTTATCAGAAACACTTTCACACATTGAGGAGGTGTGGTTATGTGTGTCTGTGTATGGTTGGGGGGGGCAGCCTTTGTCAGACCTGGAGGGTTTTATCAGAGGAGAGGGTGGTTTGACCCGGCATCAGGATGTGATCAAACACAAACTGCACGTAAACTCTGAAAGACACATCACCAGACCCTGTTTCCCACCTGTAAAAAAAAAAAAAAAAAGGTTATGAACAATTAATATCTTACCTGTTGTAGGTAACTATTATAACGACTTCGGTTTGGAGACACAGAGTTTAGGTCTGACAAGCCAACAACTAGTTTACATTGGCATTTCTGACATTTTGTCTTTACCCACAGAGGTTTGTGCAAACACTGTTTCATATTTCATTTAGTTTCACAGTATATGGTTACTTATTTAGACATATTTGGTGATTTTCAAAAGCAGAGTAGCAACTACTAAATGCAGCACTTCATTTCAGCAGGCTCTTCATCATAATTCTGACAGAATAACTGTGTAATGTGAAACTGAAACACTGTAAGATTTTAAAAACTGGACTTTGTTGAAAAAAATGATATTGGCTTGTCTGAGACAAGGTTTCTTGTTTGCATGATAGAGCTTTATCCTGTATTTGATGGCAGAGTAAACTGTGTTTACAGATTTGTTGAAGTGTTCCTCAGACCATGAAATGCTGTTCATTACAGAAGCAGACCTGTTTTTTTTATCCAAAGCTCACAGGCATCCATATTGAGTTTCAGATTTGTAATTTGAGCAAAGAAATTATGAACCACACAGGATTAAAAATTCATAGTCTTTCCAATTCTTCATTGAGGAACAATATTCTGCATTATTGTTTAGCACAAACAGAGTTTCAGTAGCTGGAACTCAAAAAGAAGCTGCAGCAGCTGTTTTACGCTCCAGCAGCAGCATTACTGCAGGTGGATACGAGTGTTGTCCTCTGAGTCACAACCAAGACTTAAACACAAAGACGCTCAGAGCTGTTTTTGTGTTTTCCTTTGTCTTTAGGATGCACTAAATAAAACATCTTAATCACTTTTCCACATGACAAAAGATTTTATCACACTAAGTAGAAAACCATGGAGATTTTTTAAACTTGGGCAGCTAAGTGTTTCTGTCTGTTGGAGCATGGACGTGAAGGAGCCATGAAACTCTAAGATATCAGCCTTATCATGGACATTCTTCTGTCCTACTAACTTCCCGTTGTCCTTCCAGCTCCTGACTTGATGCCAAAACAGTGTTTAGTTAACCCGTGGGGTGGATAATTGCCATGATGATAACCTTTAAATAGTGCGTGTGTGTGTGTGTGTGTGATGGTGCACACATGCAGACGTGACACGAGGCACAGTTCCTCTGCAGAGACACACCTCTGTCTCCACTTCTGAGCAGCTGATGACTGAGTTCAGAACACTCACTGCTTTTCAACAGGACAATGGAGCAACATGACACAATGAGCTTTTTAAAGAACCACAGTCAGAAGGTTCACGGATCACAAGTGCAGCCCGAGTTTAGATGTTCCTCAAAGACTTCATGGTGAAATCTGATTGTTTAGATCATGCCAGGAAGTCATAGCTTCGATTGTCTGTAAGAAAGATTGTTTTCATTCAAAAGTTTAGTCGAAGTAGATATTAAAAGCCAAAAACTGAAAAAAAGATATGTGGTGGATATTACTGACCCAGTTTCATTTGCAAAATAATTTAAAAGAATCTGATTCGTTTAAAACCTTAAAAGATCCAATCACATCTTTGCATTGTTAGCTTTATAAAATTCCAGACCCAGCATTCATTCAAGAAATGCATATCGCCCATCAAGCCAGTTTTGAGCTAAGATCGTTTCACGTTGAATGACAAGGTTGTAGTCTCTCCTTATCACAAGAGCTCCTGAGTATGTGATGTGAAGGACTCTCGGATGTTGTCACATTAAATTTTAGCTCAATATCTGTAAAATTGACTGAGTTCAATTTATTTTTGTGTTCATGAAGGTCGATTACCAATAACACCCAAATTTAATTGGATTAACTCCAAAAGTTAATCACTTGTGATTTTTTATCTATTTATTAATTTCTGAGAATTTAATTCAAATCTATCCATTGGTTCATAAGCTATTTTTCTAACAGAAAATAGTGAAGTTAAATGCAAATATTTTGCACAGTCAGGTAGTGCTGTACATGTTGGGGATGAGTCTTAACTACTGCTACACCAAAATGCAGTTGAAAATCTGTATAATCAGCTGAGTTGGGGGCATGTTTGTGTTTGCTAAAGTTGCTTGGCTGTGGCCGACATCTTGAACTGGATTGACCTCAAAGGTTATTCAGTACATTATTACGTTCTGAGAGTTTCATTAAACTCTATCCAGTGGTGCATGAAACATTTTGCTAACATGCATAAACACAGAGGCAAAAACATTATTACTCACCTTTATTTGTCCCGGGTGATAAGTATTTGTAAGTTGGGTCACACATTGGTCTGGTTAATCTATGTCACTCATCTGTGAGTTTGCATTAATTACTGAACACTTTAAGCTCCTATGCATCATTTGACTCATTTAAAAGTTACTGTATAACAAAGCTCAGTGATATTCATGCTCTTAATGATTTAAAACACAACCACTGACATTAGATTTTCCTGGTAAAAGCTTTGGTTCAAATATCTGAGAACCACAAAGGTGCTTTAAACATTATACTTGGAGAAAGTCTGTTTCATATCAAACTTCTAAACCAACATGACCTTAAGCTCTAAATATCAATGATAATAACAACATGTTGCTTTCACCTCAGCCCTGATATCCAATGACACCAGCAGACACTAAAGTTGTTTGATATCCTAATTAAACTTAATAGCACTGATGAATGAAATGAGACTGGATCCAAATGTGATTCTATTTATACACCAGTTTGGCTCAGTTCTCTGTGCACTAAACATATCCATGGTCCTGCTTCTATGAAACATTATGAGAGGATGGAAAATACAGACATACCTGTTCTTGCTGCACATGTGCTGCACCAGCTGCCTGCTTTCTTTGGTCTGTTGGCTCAGGTGCTTTCATGGTCTCAGTGCAGAGAGACCACTGAGATTGCAGATCTGTTTTTCAAGGGTGCCTGGGCCTAAAAACAACATATTGTACATATTTTAGTCTTAAATAAAAGCCTAAAACTGGCTTAAAGCTAAAGTAGTAAAGGGCTAGATGCTGAAAGTGGCAAAAGTCTAGCTAAAAGCTTAATAAAAATGATAGCAAAATGCTAGATGTAGCAGAAGGCTAACAGCTAAAAGGAGCAAAATGATTGCAAAACGCTACCTTAAAGCAGAAGGAGCAGAGGCTGCTAGAAGCTAAAAGTAGTTGCTAATAAAAGCTAAAGGTGAGACAAAAATTAGGCATTTATGCCGAAGCGAATTTCAGAGAGATAAATGTTTTTGAAGGAATTGAAATCACTGTATTTATAAGCACTTTTAAAGTTACAAACATTATAATAAAAATAAACCTTTAGCTGGGGTGGCCATCTTGAATCAAATTCATTCAAAAAGCTATAAATACAGTGGTTACTTTCTGAGAGTGTCATTGAAACTTGACATGAGATATTTTGCTAACACAACAGACAAACAAACATGGGCAAAAACATAATCGCCCTTTCTCCGTTCCTGATTGAAAAAAGCTAAAACATGTTTCAGTGGCTCAGTTCTTCAAACAGATGCATCAAAATGAAGATTAGGCTTTGTAAAAAATGTTTTTTCCTCCCGGGACATGATAAGACGGGTTGTGGGAATGAAAAAGCTGCTGACTTTATCAGCTTCCTTTAAATCTGGACTCCACCAACAAAAAGGCACCAGTTATTTGTAAAAACAACACAAGAAGGCAACAATATCAGTTTGTGTAGCTGCAGTTCACCATAACAGATAAAAAGTTGACTTTGTCTTACTTACTTGAAGGGGAAAACAAGAGGCATAAAGCTTTTGTCTCACATTAAATAGACTTTTCTCTCGTTTCTGCCTTTTTCTGCCTAAAAGAAAAACAAATAACAGGTTGTCTCACTGCTGGACTCACTCCAGAGCGGGCAGAGTTCACAAGAGGCTAAATGTTCTGCAGGAAATAAAATGTTTATTATGTTGTTTTCAGGATAGTTGATGCAACTACTTATCTGACCTGTTTGCAATAAAATCAAAAGAAGAAAATAAAGAAACACTGTTTTAATAAAAACATTTAAGGAAAAATTTGAAAAAGTACACAAAGCATCAAAAACCATGAAAATGCACTTGCTTGCCAAGACTAGGAACTATAAAAATAACGCTTTGGTCAAACTTTTATATTTTGCACATTTTTGCAGCAATATTTCATTGTCTGTTGGCACTTGGGAGTGTGTTGTGATCAACTCTCAGCTACTACCACACCACTCAATATTTGTGATATTCACCCAGGTTTGCTGCAGAGGTCATCTCAAAATCTATTTCATACATTAATACAATGTTTTAAAAATTGCAATGGAAATTGAACAGAACTGAGTTCATGGCGTTTCAACTCTCTTCTCCCTGTCATGTTTCTGTCTGATGGTAGTTGTGATCAGAATCTAATGGTGCTCAGGAGGGGAAAATTCCTGATTTATGAAAACACGTATCGAGCTTAACAGGATGTTTAGATGGATCTCTAACAGGGAGAATAACAGGAACACTGGAATCTGCTTCAAATGGGCCACAGGGGGTAAGAGTCCAATTGTTCAGTTTAATTACAGAGGAGGAGGATGGGTCAGAACAATGCATGCTAGACATAAACATAAACTAACAAGAACACACAATAGGACTAAAATATACACACAAAGCTAGGTAAATAAAAGGTTTAGGCAGATGCACAGTTATTGTTTTGGTTCACATTATATCATATTAAAATCAGTGGAAGACTCTTTAAATTCAAGATAAACTGTATGACACCAAGGATGTGACAATAGTACAAACACCCCTTCCATTTAATAAAATGGAGGTATGTTTGAAATACAACTAATAAGGATAAAACTGATATTATGGACTTTCCGAGAAGTTTCAACAGGCCTAAATCTACCACAAAGGCTGTCTTGGAACGACTCAGCAGGTGCGCCATTAAGGGAAGTCCGGAGGCCAATCTAGGCCATCTTTTATAAATTTGCTGCCCCCTCTTGGCCAGAGACCATAGACCTATGGTGTCACATCCTATTCTCAACACCTGCTCCTATAAAGGATACATTCTGAGCTCTGGAGCTTTAAGTTAGTTTTTATATATATTACTTGTTTTAGATTGCTGCAAGGAACACATTTTGTTCTCTCATGTCTCAGAATTATTACTACTAATAATTTTTAGTTTATTAATCTCACATTGAGAAATTCATTCTCTGACTTTCTTCCAGAGCTCCCCCAATTAATCAATGATGGGTGAATAAAAGAAAATGCTTCTGACTATTGAATTTCAAAAAACTCAGTTTTGTTCTTGTTGGTAAATGAACTAGAAGTCATGAAAACATCATAATAACAGGATTTGAGAGAATCAGTATACACCTGAACTGGTCAATCACAGGACAAACCATGTTATCAAACTCACAGAAATAACCAAACGTTTTTAGACAAGGGGAGGAAACTAGTGCACTCTTTTCTGAATGGGTTTAGTAGTTTGTTTAGAATAAAAACGGTTTCTGCTTTACCTTTTTGTGAATTTTGTATCTTCAAAGCATTTTGCTTAAACTGATACCATACCATACCCACAGGACCAAAGTGCTGTGCACATAATACAACATGCATACATTCATAAAATCAGTAAAAAAAATGAAATAAAAACATAAAATCAACACTACAAACGGTGTTCAAAGGCCAGAGAGAAGAAATTAGTTTTAAGAAGGGATTTAAAAACAGACAGGGACGACACCTGTCTGATGTCCACAGGAAGGTCGTTCCATAATTTAGGAGCTGCCACAGAAAAAGCACGGTCACCTCTGAGCTTACGCTTCGTCTTGGGCAGTCAGGAGCAGCTGATCAGCTGACCTGAGGGATCAAGAGGGCCTGTAGGGATGTAGCAGATTGGACAAATACGGCAGAGCAAGACTATTAAGAGCTTTAAAAGCAAGTAACAAAACTTTAAAACGAATTCTAAAACATACAGGCAGCCAGTGCAGAGAAGCTAAAACAGAGGAAACATGATCAAACTTTTGTTTGCCAGTTAAAAGACGTGCAGCGGCACTCTGTACCCTCTGAAGCTGTGAGATACAGGACTCATGCTGCTGAACAGATGTTTATTTATGAGGGTCTGCATTCACACATGGAGTTTGTCCCACTGAGCTGACAAAATGAAGTTCAGACAATCTGCAGTTTGCTGATATTTACCTTAAATTCTCAGATTCAACACTTCTGGTTGAAGTACATTTTTTTTCAGGATTTCTTGACTAAGTTAAGGGTCTTATACTTGCTGCTGTTTAGAACAATTTGAGTTACTTGAAAAAGAAATGATAAATTCTGATTATATATTTTATTTTTTGTATAAACACTGCCGATAAAAACACTAAAAGCTGGAAAAAATAGCATAATTAAGTGGTCCTGCAGAATAGAACAAAAGACATTAACTAAAAATAAATATAAACATGAGAGGTTTGCAGTCCAAACAAATGATTTAAAGGAGCTAGTCAAAGCTTGGCTGGTCGATGTCTGGCGGCAAAGTGCATCGTGTCAAATTGGAAAGGTACAGAGCGGTCGTCATTGGAACGAGGCCAGCTGATACCTTCAGGATTGTCAGAAGCCTCTCAGCCGCACCGATTACACCCTCTGAAGTCTGGAGAGGAAGACCAACAGGCGAAGGAGATTTCAGTGAAACCAAAACAGATTAGAGTTACATTCTTCTATTATCTACAACACATTTTTAAAATAATATTGACACAAAAAATAAAAGGTAGTAAAAATAGTATAGTGGAAAAAAGTCCTAAATGTTTGGAACACAAACCTGATCCTCTGCAAACAGTAGAGGGCAGTGGAGCGATGCAGCCAGCTTTCTGACAGCATCCAGACGCTCTGTGGGGACCGAAGCATTACGAGCTGCCAGAGACAGAAGAATAAGAAGATATATAAATTTAAAAAACCACAGAAGTCTGAGGTAAAAGGTCCTCAGGAACATTAGAGGTGTATCATTAATCACTTCTTCAAAAGAGCTCATATTCAGTCCATTCATTTTCAAATTTTACGTTTATGCAATATTTATGAAAAACAACAACAAAAAAAGTCACTGGAAATAATGAACCCATTTCCATACCATTAGTTACCATGAAGCAGACTTTTCCAAGAAAATATCCAGGGTCCAAATATTTCAGAGAAGCTTCTGCAGACTGAAAACTATCAGAAAGAAAAACAAACAAAAAAGAAAATAGAGATTATATGTTTTATTTGTGTTTTTACATAGATCGGAAATTATATTCCTGAGATGAAAGCTACCTGAGCTCTGATGTCAGATTGATGATAAACACCACCAGGTCGATCCTTGGACGGCTCTCATCCATGGGCAGAGGGAGACTCTTAGCCAGTCTCCTGCCAGGTACAGTGAGAGAATATGGCTTATTAGTCACAAAGTAAGTGTGTCTTGCTTGACAGGTGAACGTTTTGATAATTTATTCATTAATTTAAAGTTGTATGGAAATTATTAATGATTTGAAATGACTTCTTCTACAGCTTATAAACCAAGTTTATTCAGGAACACATTTAAGGTTCAAATTACAACAGCTCACATATTGTTGAAGTATAGTGGAACCTTAAGTTGTTTGCAGCAGTTGTTGCTATAAATGCTGCCAAACCCTACATTTATTTAAGAATATCATCAAATATTCTCTTATTTTCTGCACTGTAACTTAAAACTACAGAAGAGAAACATTTTCTTACAAGTTGTGCATTTCACGAGCTCCTGTTGTTACAGACATATAACCACTTAAGTCTGGAGAATGAGGAGAGCATTACTCACACAGTCACTGTAACGTGGGTCTCCTTCACCAAAACATCTGCCAAATTCTGCTGGAACAGCTCCTCATACTCCACCAGCTGCATGGAAAACACACTCAGCTTAGAATACACAACCATCAGGTAGATCGATAAATTAACTTTAATTTATAAATATATGTGTATTAAGTTTTATGTAGGGTTGATACAGCAGAAAAAGAAGTCTACCTTTTTACTTTTCTTCCAAACAAAGACAGATGCTACTCATGACACTACATAACATAGTAACATTTACTGCCACATTAGTGCTGCAGAGTAATACGTTTATACTACTCTTATACAATGCTGCGTTATTTCCCACATTTCCCTCGGTTTTTGTGCAATCAAAACATAAATCAATGTCATATTTGTATTTTATTAGGCTGACTCCTAGCGTTATGTTGTTAGCTGTTAGCATAAGTGAACCAATACAACGTTGCTACTGTTCAACCCGTCAAAAATAAAACTTACCAAGATATTAGCCGTGTTTAGACCAGGAAGTTTACTAAACGGCTTCAGCAATGACATTTTTAGCTGATAAATACGTTAAACTTCGTAAACTTAAACTTCATACAGTGCTGAGGCCGGATGTTTTCACCTGGCGCTTCTTTTTCGAATATCCCTCCGACGTCATTACGCAGAGACGATGTTTATTGTCTGTCACCTACTGGCTACAGAGAGTACTGCAAGTCACCTTTTATAAATTCAAGTTTATATTTAATTTCATCAGAGATGTAAATGTACTTCGCTAATAGCTTTAAACTGGAAAATATATATAAAAAAAATACCTCAGGTAGCTGCTAGGTAATACACTCATGCATGCTCAGCCATGAACTTTCTTAAGCTAATGACAATTTATTTTTCAAGGGAACAAAAATCCAGCCCCCCCACCAGTTTTTAAAATATATTTTTAGTTTTACATTTTCTTCTCGTCGAAAGGAGCACATTTAATTTTCTTGATGTAAACAGCTCTACATCTCACATTTGGTAACAAATTTTTTTTTCCAATTCTAAAAATAGCATTTTAAATGCAATATAAATATGTTTGAGTTTGTAGACTTTACAAACCTGATTTACGAACCCATTATGAAACACTGTTCATACTAAATTAGATTCAACATTTTGCAAAATCAATTTGGCAAATGAAGTAAATTAATAAATTAGCTACCAACAAATTAGAAGTACAATAGTGAACATGCTTTGATGTTTTATAAATGGTTGGTAATGCTATGAATTTTTAAACAGTTAAAACATTAATAAATCCTTTATAAAAGGGGCAGGTAAGGGTTGTCTTCCTTCCATTTAAAGTTTTAAAAATGTCTTTTAATCTTTAATGGGACATCTGTGCTTTAACAGATTTGATTAACACTTATTTGACAGCTGCTCCAAGATTAAATACAGCTGTGAGAGTGGAGGTTGTGGCGTTACTAAAAATGTTTTGTTCAAGCTGTAAAATGTTAAAGAACACTGCAGTAGACCCATTTAAACAGAAGCTAAATATTTTATTCACATCGAGGTGGCACTGCAAAAGTAGACCCCTCTCTCCCTCCCCAAACTCCCACAGTTAAGTCCAACCAGCATCACAGTATCAGCACGAGTGTGTAAATAATCACGCCATTTCTCATGTCCATTTAAAGAGGAAAAATACTTAGATGACTTATTTCAGGACTGGTCTTATTCTCCATAAACAGTCATCGCTGCATCTTAAAGGAAGTGCATCCAATTCTACTAATAGGACTTTAGGCGGCAAAAAAAAAAAAATCTATACTGAGATTCAACTGATAAAAAAAAAAAACAGGCATGTAACAAAAATAAATCAATGAAATTTGGGCTGCAATCTGTTGACTCACTCTCCATGTCATGGTGAATAACTGTAGATCAGGTTGAGAAGATGAAATTCAAAATGACTGTACAGCTCTCCAGTAAATCTCATCTAACATTCTTAAAACGCTTGTTTTCCTTGATCCTCACCATCCATATGTACATGTCCTGATTTGAACGTGCTTAAGGTCTACAAACAAATGCACTCCCACCAGCACTCCTGTGCTCTCATGCTCCTTTTTACTCAACATATTCAAATCAAACTTTTTGCATGTTCATATCTCCCCGGACTCTCGCTCCTCAGAGCTGGACCGCCGGTCTCGTTCGTACGACAGGGATCTCTCTCGTTCCCTGCTCCGAGCCATGTCTGGAGAAACGGACCGCTCCTTGTCCTCCCATTCTCCACACTCTGCCTTGTTGTCTCGCCATCCCTCTCCCGCACGCTCCTGCAACATCTCTTGGGATGGTGAGTGCTCTTTGTCGTGAGTGTGGGATGATCTGTCTCTGGAAGATCTGAAGGAGAAATAAAAAACAAAAACAGACAAGATGGTCAAGTTAAAATAATATCCAAATAACTTAAATTCATTTATGAGGTGCACGGTAAATGAAGACCAATAAAAGCAATACTGATAAATAACATCCATACCTCTTCTTTTTGTGCCTGTGAGAGTGGGAGCGTGAACGATGTCTGTCTTTGTGTCGATGTTTCTTCTCTCGCTCCCTGTCCCGATCGGAGCCATCTTCTCTGGAACGAGAGGAGCGGTGACGTCTTGAATGATGGGAAGATGAGCTGCCTTCATCCCTGGAAAAAATGATTTTATTTAATATAATAATAAAGTATAATCACTGTAAAACACAAGAGAAGTATATTATTGTAATCCTAGTTTTATTTATTTGTCTTATAAAACTGTATTTTAAATGTGGTAAAATGATTGTAAAGCCAAAAGAACAGAATGAAGACTAAACAAACAGATAAATCATTATTGCAAATGTTAATCTGTAGATCGTGAAATCAGACGCAGCCATAAACAAATTTGTGAAGTGATTTGGGCGGGCCTACCTGTACCGCTCTCCACTTCTAGATCTGGATCTGAAACAGAAAAACAACCAAAGTTAGACTGTTTCATGATGACCAGAGACTGTCTCAGTGTGCCGATTATCTGCTGCAGCTGACAGTTTCTTACCTCCTTCTTTCCCGTTCTCGCTCTCTTTCCCGCTCCCACTCTCGTTGTCGCTCCCGCTCCCTTTCTCGCTCCCGCTCCATTTCCCACTGTCGCTCCCTTTCATCGTCTCTCTCCCGCTCCTCTCGCCTTCTCATACGCATTCGCTCCTGTTTCTCTACAACAGCTTTCTGTAAAAGAAAAATACTTTAGTGGAATAATCTCAAAATGAGCACACAAACAACCACAAATGCAATTTCTACTGATTTTTAATTTTTATTTCAACCTGATAAAATTTCTTGCAACTCCAGTGATTTTTAACACTTCAACCAAACCCTTACCCTGAGTTTTTCAAGCTTTTCACGGATTTCAATAAAACCAAGGTGAAGTTTGCCCCCAAAGTGGTCAGCAAGACGCCGATCGTTGTCGTGGAGCCCTAAGTAGGCTGAGCACACCTCACACACTCGGAGTTTCTGCTGCTGAAAGCTGGAGGCCGGCATTGAGTTTCTGTAGATATCCTGCAAGAACAAAGGTTTTGTTTCAGGGAGCAAAAGAACATTGCAATAATCATTTAATCGACACATTCCAAAGTTAAACTTCTATCAACTTCCAAAAATTTCAATGTGTTTGACCTTTTTGTTAACTCAGATAAAACATGTGATTAAAAAAAGCAAAGTTTAAACCAGTGATTCTAGTCAAGCAGCTAAAATTGATTTTGCAGAAAAACTGGCAAAATGTGATACAAGCTATTGCTGGGCGATTAATCAGATTTTGATCTTGATTACGATTTGGGTTTTCAACGATCATAAAAACATAATGACCGAAGTTTACAGATTATGCTTAAACACGGTTTTGTGTTGTGAATCCAGTGCTGCTGCCTGTATACTGTAGACTCCTTCCACAGCCTCATCCGGTTTAGTTTTCTTCAGCACACTGCGAGTTATAAACAAACATTTCTCGAGCAAGAATGAAAAATTGAGCAAGGCTGAATTGCAGCATAATAATGGCCGAAGGAAGAAAGCCGCTGGTAGAAAAGAGAGGTAAAACAACATCAGTGGTGTGGAAACATTATGGGTAGGCAGAATCAGATGAGGAACAAGTAGCAATAGTGTGCAGACATTGTTATGCTAACGTAGCTGCGCCACAGAGTAACACTACTAATCTGTTCAATAAGTTGAAGTCAGCTTTTTATTTATTTTTTTGAAAAGTGATTCCGTTTAGTATCTTGTTAATTTCTTTTATGGCAGCTAACTTGAATTTACATACCTCAAAACCGTTGATCAGAGAAGAGCTGCTGTTATGTTGAGATTGGACAACTGTATGTTTTTGCTATAAAACTGACCTTTATGTTTGATTATATATCAACGAATAGAGAATAGACGTTTCAGTATTTTGTGGAAATTAACCACATGTTGATTCTATTTATTTTTGTTACATTTTTGCACTGTATATTAGTTTTAGTTTATATTTTTTTTAGCAGTAATTACACTATTTGTTGGTCAAGACCAAGTTTCCCTTTACTTGCCTCAATTTTTTTCAAAAATGTTAAAAAATCTGAGGAGAACATTGTTTAACAGCCATTGTTTATGTTCAATAAATTCATGTTATCAATATTAATAATTCTTTTTATTAAATAATCAAGATCTCAATTTCAATCAAAATAATCGTGATTATAATTTTTGCAATAATCGAGCAGCCCTAATACAAGCACCAAATTTGGTATGGTTGCTCCCAAGAGTCTTCTGAAAAATTCTCCCTGATTGACCATTGAAAAATCCAAGATGGTGGTCTTTTTTTAAAATGGCTGACAAAATCATTGTTAGTCCAGCTGACTGTAGTTGGACTCAGAAAAAAACCAACATGGCAGGACTGTTGGACCACTTTTCGTCTAATTGCCGTTAGGCATGGGCCAGATACAGGTTTTGAGGTATACTGTGATATGAAAAAGTCAAGGTTTCAAAACCACTACATTTTTCTGTCATACTGATCCAACGGTATAAGCGTTTTTTGTTTATTTTTCCTCCGGTCTGTGCTGCTGCAGACTTCCCCTCCCCTTGCGCCCCCGCAGACTGCCTGTCGGTACTCCAGCTCTCCGGGGGTGCAGGCTGTGTGATGGCAGAAGAAAGAGAGTTCACCAAACTTATTCCCTGTTTAAATGAATAAAGTCATCTATGAAAATACTTAGGATGCCATAAAAAAAGACGGACAGCAAAGGCTTGCTGACAGTGGATTCAACACATCAGACACGATATCGCAGCACCAGGTAAAGTTTATGCTATCTTGACGAGCTACCTTCAGCATCAGATTGTGAAACAGATCACAGCGTGTTACTGTGGCATATTGTGCCGGTCACAACCTGTCTGCAAAATTGTTTTAGAGTTGTTGGATTGTGCATTTGATAAGTTTTAAGTGAAAGGCAATAAAACTAAATGCCTCCGTTAGGGCTGGGCGATATGGACAAAAAAAAAAAAATCTCGATAATTTTTTGTAATTTCTCGATAATCTGACGATATCTTTCTTAAAAAACATGCTGTCAAACCCTGCTTGCTTACTAGGACATCTATGGATATGA
>JARVJO010000111.1:17691123-17724921 GCA_031762555.1 Cynodonichthys magdalenae | reverse complement strand
CAGACAGAGTTGTTCTCTGTGATATCAATGTGTTCTTTTTGTCTATAAACAAAAATGAGCTACGTTCTACGTCTGACGTAAAATGTACCACCCTTCAGGGTTGTAACCAGGAAGAGACAGAAGAGGTTCTGATGTTGAAGTTTAGGGTTTTTGCAGTCTCTGTGCAGATCCAGTCTGGACAGACTAGGATGTTTTGGTTTGGGTTATCTGAAGGTCACTGAGGCCTATGTGTGCTGAAACTGATTGGAGTCAGGGACGGGAATAAAGCTTTTGAGAGAAATCCAGTGGATTCCTGCAATTTATTCAGACATACCATTTTGAACATCCCATTTTTTATTCAACAGTACCATTACGATGATCATATGCATTAATATCACCAGGAAAACAGCACAAATATCATCCAGCCACTAACAATAAATTTGCATGCAAAGCAGCAGCCTATTTAAAATCAATTTAGTGGCAGTAATTATCTCTAAACTCAAACCAACCCCTATTAGAAATACAAACAAAATAGTCAATTTTCTTCTTGTATCCGTGACTTTAGATTGACCTTGTGGGAGAAGCAAACCCCTTTTTCACTATAAAGGAAAATGTCCACAGTTTTTATCTGTTTAAAGGCCCTGTAACACTAGACAACTTATGAACATTTTAAAAAGACATCTACGTTGAAGATGGAATTGAAAAAAAATCAAATGGTAGCTTCTTTTTCGGCATGTACATAATGTAATTCTAAAAAATTGATCAAATATAGAACTTGTATTAGCAATTTAGTCATAAAAGATGTTTCACAAATTGGCATAAGTTGTCTAGTGTGACAGGGCCTTAAATAGCTGAGGTTCTCTGACTTTTTAAGGTTTTGTTTAAACTCTGGAATAACTTCTAAACGATTTAAGGTAAAACAACAATGAACTGCTGCAAATAAACATCTTGACATAATACTTCAACCACAAGAGTGTTTGAGAACATTTGAGGAATTTTGTCATCACTTTTGGTTATTACAACCACATACTCAGGTTTCTGCCTTTGCTTCAAAAACACACAGTGGCTTGTTTATAAGACTAAACAAGATCTACAAAAAGGATGGAAACAAGTGACTCAAAATTATGAACTGTAAAGCTTATTAAACCACAGGTTAAATTTTACTAGAAGCAAATACTTCTACAAGGAAAATATATTTGATTAAAAACAAAGAACCTCATCTACACCTAAAGCAGACAAAAAAAAAAAAAAACCTACATGAATGAATCAGCATGGCAAGACAGACACAAACGGCAACTGCCCGGTCACATACTTCCTGTTAATCCTCACGAAGAATATGCTGAAGTCTCCAGTTCTGCTCTTACTTTTTTATATTCCATTGTAATCTGTGTTGTGTTAATCCAAAAAAATCCAGATACCCTTTGTCAAAATACTGAAGAACACACATGTAACCAATAAAAACTCTTTAATTAGCCATCAAATTTGGAATTATTCTATTTGCAAAAGTCACTTTAGTTTGTAGGAGTCAAGTGTTCACGGCCCCCAAAATGGGAATGGGACAGCATGGGACGATACCAGACCGGGATGGGGAGGGCTCCCCAGACATATCAGCCGTGCCTGTCAACCCCCTTTTTAACCACCACCCTCTTTTCTCTAGGCATCTCATCTCGTATGACGAAAACAAAAGGAGACATCCTTCTCTTTTTGCCCACCCAGATTTGATAGCCAAAAAGAGGGCAGACAGATCGGGCATTGAGGGGCTCTCTGACAAGCTGACACAGGAATGAGGGTGGAGTGGGGGACTTGAGAGGAGATGCCAACTGAGTGG
Organism: Cynodonichthys magdalenae; assembly: GCA_031762555.1. Lineage (NCBI taxonomy): Eukaryota > Metazoa > Chordata > Actinopteri > Cyprinodontiformes > Rivulidae > Cynodonichthys > Cynodonichthys magdalenae. The sequence continues at coordinate 17,723,114 of JARVJO010000111.1, read as the reverse complement.
AGTCATGCTGCTGTCAGAGAACTCATGACCCAAGATCGCTGGAGCATAAAAAAGTGCAAAAATGGGGATATGGAAGCAAGAAAGCTATAGGCTCCTCAAGCTCAAGGAAGTGTTGACAGAGAAGGAAGGGAACAGAGGTACAGGACTTTCCTCCTGCAGCTACAGGAGATCAACTTATTATAATGTGCTCCATAATCACATGAAAACTATTACAAAATCTATGTTACAAAGCATTTTCCTTAATAATTATTGTTGATGATGTAGAAAGATGCTAATTTAATTCTGAACCTGCAAGACCACAAAAAGTTATGTTGTATCGAACTGTATATTTTTATTACCATCTAACATATATTTCACCTTTGTTACAAGTGTTATCCTCTAAAATATCAGGTATTTTGCCTTCATTATACTGTATTTTTATATAACAATATTTTCATGCTAGGTCCTTACACAAAGATAAATTAAATATATTAGACAATAATCCAGAAGGCCAACACACAGAGATCTGTCAAAAATAATCAAAGAACACCACAAATTGGATACTATGACTGAGAGGTTTAAAACTTATGTATGATTTGTATGAACAAACGTATGATTGTAAAAAGTAACCAGGAGGGGACACACTTCGCTTTAGTGGCTCAGCTGACTAAGCTTCACTCACTTGGAAAGCGATCTGCCTACAAATGTCCAATTAAGCAGCAATTTTTTTTAAGTACTAAAGCACTCTGTCTGCAGTTTGCTCTTTGAAAATGCCATCACAGCAGCTGAAGGCTTCTAGAACCTAAGAGGAAATGCTGCTCTTTACCGCACACACAAAGCCACAGTCAGTAGGTAGATAAGAAATAATCTTGCACACATCCTGGACAAACAGTAAATCTTTCCAAATTGTTGTTTCATTGTTGTCGTTGAAATATGTGCAAAGAACAGATGATGCCGGTGCTATGTTTTCTGAGTTTCTGCTTGTGCAATAGGCACCTCAGAGCTTTTTGCCAGTTAAAAAGCAAAGAAAAGTCATTGTTTTCGCCTTTAAGTATTACTAGTCACAACAAGGTAAAAGAAAAGTACTAAGGAAGAGATCAAATTTTTTAAATGCATTGAAGAAAACATGAACTTAAATCAGTTAGATAAATAAATAAATAAATAAATAAATAAATAAATAAATAAATAAATAAATAAATAAATATGATGTCAGGTCAGTCACAGAAAACACAAATATAATCTTATCAAGTCTAAGCATTTTAAACTAGCTGCCAGTAAACCACCTACTGTCAATCAGGCTTCACTATCTCCAGTTTTACGGCTCTTAAAAGCTAATTGTGTTTTATGCTTTACTTAGGTAAATGCAGCAGGAATAGCCTTTAAGAGCACTAATGCCATTGTACAATCATCATAGGCTGTTAAGCTGAAAATCCATCTTTGGTGTCTTCAATACTAAATGACAATGAAAGAGGTCTACAGAATTTACGAAAGTAGTAGGGTGTGCCGTGTCACAAGCAATGTTATTTTAATCACTGTTTTTTCCCCAATAAGGTCCTGATCAAAAGTTGTTTTTTTTCACTTGATACTATATATTTAAAATGAAGTACCTTCCATTATGAGGTCTCCTTTTTTTCTTTTAGTAGACAGTTGCATAATATCCAAAATATTAAGGAGCTTATAGCCATCAAAACCAATACATAAAAAATAAGTACAAAAAAAGAGAGGGAGCTGAGGGAAAGAAGTGAAGAACAAAAACAAAAATCAGTAAGAAGATGAGGAATCTGTAAAAAGAAAGGGGAAGATGAAAAACGGAAGAATCAGAAGTTATTAAATAACACTATAACATCAAATAGTAACCGTTTCTTCAAAGTAATGTACACAACTTTGAGAATAAGATAACTTCACAAATTTGCTTACACACAGGGAACAGCAGTAGTGAAGAGTGAACCCTGGGAGGATGGACTAAAACTGAAATCTTTCCTGAGCATCATGTCATGCAGAACCCACTGCAATCAGCTGAAGAGGCCACTTTCTATACAAGCTCTAATTCTGTGGAGCTACTTCTTTATTTAAAATAGGCCACAAGTCAACAAACACTGAACTGACTTGACGATATTGCATATTTGTTGTGCATTTATAACATCTAGGGTTTGTTTACTACATATTGATTTATGTTTAAAAATTTAAAATATAGTTTATTTGTAAAAGACTCCTCGTTATATTTCATTAATGTAAAACAGAAAGCAAAATGACAGAATAACTAAACAAAGTACAATAACTGGCTCACCTCTGCGCCACCTGTCAGACTTCTGGGTAGACAAAGTTGATCTTAACTTTGATCTAGAAGCATCATTAAGTTTTATCAGCTGACTGGCTGAGCCATCTGTCCTGTCTGAGTAGGTGATTGACCCAAACCCCAGATGTACTGACTCTTTTGACTAGCACAGCTTCCCTGAGCCTACAAAAAATACAAATAAATAATAAACCTAGGTGCAAAATGTGTGGAGTGACATGTAGAAAATGTCAAGTTCAGGTGAGAACATTTGTAATTTTGTAAGTCTACCGGTAATTACAAACAAATTACATTTTACAATCCCATTTAGGACATTGTTATGGCTAGAACACAACTAAATCTTGTTTAGCTTTGCAATAACAATATATTTCATCCAAGCAGGAAATAAAAAAGTGCAGCAACACCCAGGCTGACGGGATTGATCTGTGTACACTTCATCCAAGCCTTAAGAACAACTAGATTAAGATAGGAAACATATAAAATGTAAAAATAATCTTTATATAACCTAATGTTACTTAGTGCTATTGTTGGTAAAATGTAATAGATTAGATGTAGCAACAGCAAATGCTATTCTAATTTAAAGTGATTTACTGTGACATATAGACAACAATTCTAAACCAATCTTGGCATGCAATTATTTGGTTTAATCTTTTTGGATACAGCAAGTCTTTCGGTGTCAGTTTGTACAAAGGATGGAGAAAATGCTTCATGTCAAAGGATGACTCAGTAAAAAGTTATTCGAGAGCAATACTAACACAGTAACAGTACTTCTTTGTTCCTCTTTGTACAATGAAATGCTACAGATCACAGTCATTTGGAAGAATTTAAAAAATAAATTTTCAGAAAGTATGTGACATTCTAGGATATGTGGGTAAAAACCTGATGCAGATTGCCACAAAAATATGAAATATAAAAAAAAACTAGAAAGTATTTCTACAAATTTTGATTTCACAAAAAATGTGGTCAGCAAATGTACAATTTTGAAGGTTATTCAGATTGTCTTGGGCTCAGTCTCAGGTCCTGATGACTGTGCTGAACAAAGGCTGTTCTAAGAAGAGTGTCGAGAGCATCAGAGATTTTAGCACTCATGGCCTCGGTGACGAGGTCTGCAGTGCGAGAAGGAGGGCAGAGACAAAAGCTCCTCTATGTTTACTGCCACAACTTGCATAAATCAGTCTTTGTTAGCAGGACATGACTGGGATTCTTGCTAACCAGCTATTTTTACATCTTTGAGCACCAGAGAGGGCATTTCACATAAAAACAGATACCTACGTCATTAGCCCTCCAAATACTGGAAAGTGATGGGACTTCCAAAGAAACGGTTCCCGCCTTAGGTCGACCACTGAGGTCCGTGTTCAGTAAGCCATCAGCCTCAAGGTAAACAGTTTAAATATTTCTGCTGTTATCAGTCATGCACAGTACAATTATATTTCATAAATACAAAGGATGAAAAAGAAGGCTATTTTACACACAACAAACAAATCAAAGTTTTAAATAATTCACCATAAAATAAAGATTGAGTCTATTGCAAATTTATACCAGGTTCAATCATCAAACCTGAAAGGAAACAGTAAAACTTGACATTCTCACACACACAAAAAAACAAATTCTGCATTTCTAAAAAATGTTAAATCGATCAATCATCTATAAATAGCCGGGAAAACAATGAGCTTACCATACATGCTTCACATCAAAAGTAGCAGCTGTCATTGTAATTTAGAAAGTAGCGCTAAGGAGGCAAGTGTGGTGTTTTTGTTGCTGTTTGTGCCTTCTGACGTTATCAGGTGCTGCAGTGTGTTGTGGGGTCTGCAGTTTGTGACCTCTCCCTCTTTTGACTTCCTGTTTAATATAATCAGGGTTGACCCAGACCCTCTGAAAACTGCCATTGCTAAATTAGAAGGGGTGGGCCGGTTAAAGCTACAAGTTGTATCAAAGGATGCATCAGTTAATAAAGTGATGCTTTCCATGGAAAACATAGATGACGTGTTCTTTCTAGGAACATTTACTTCATATGAGTTTTAGCAACCATATTGTTTGATTTGAATAAATGTCATTTTTAACTTAAACCTACAGATGTTGTGACATAACCAGGAAGATCAGTATAGGTCACCCAGTCTCCATCACTATTTCTCTCCAAAAACAACATTTTTATTGCATATTGTTCTGGTGTTAAGAGGGAATTTTTATATGCTTTAAAAAAGCGAACAATTCCCTGCACCAGCTTATTCATTTTTATTACTAATCAAATGACTGTCATAACCATGAGGAAATATTGAGTAAATATTTTTAGAGAAGAATCAGACAGCTTTATCATCTTCCCTGGATCTTAGACTTCCTCTGCTTTCTGTGAAGACTTTATGTTCTCTTCCGTAACTCAAGTGTCAATATAAAATTATTCAAAAATGTGCCAGAATGATTAGGTTTCCCCTGCTTCATCAGGGCAGCTCATATTCAACAAAGAACTTACCGAAAGCATCAACAATGCAAGTACAGCTAATCAGTGACTTTGGGTTATAAAAGCAACAAGAATGACAGAACTGCCTTAAGACAAATACAATCAGGAAGTAAAGTCAGAGAAAAAAAAAGAAGCTTTTCTCCCTTATGAGAATTAAGACATATTAGTTTTAATCTGATTTTTCTTACCTTTGTTGTTTTGTTTAGCTACAAATTTTTTAAGAATAAATCAATAGTTAGCTTTTGACAGCTCCTGGGCAGCTCCAATAAAAACCAAAACTCCTGACTTAAAGAAAGTATTGCTGGTCTTTGAATTTTAAATTATTGCAAAGCAACGAAAGAATGAATCAAGCAACAAAAGGAGACATCTTTTGTGCCTTTTCAATTAAGTAACTTTTATTTGTACATTAATTTAACAATGCACAACAGAAGCAAAAAAGAAAAAAAATCACGACTGACAGAACTGAGTGCTTGATTTGGGGTGGGGGGGGGGAGTAATTAGTAATAAACCTACAAAAAATGTTAAAATTATTATAATTATTTGAGCTGAAGAGCATTTTTCAAACTTTTTCAAACCAGTATGTGATTGAGGAAGAAAATTAAGAATAAAAATGTAGGTAACTTAAACAGTTCACAACTCAACTGCAGTAAGAAAACCGAAGCAAAAAACAGCAGAGAAAATTAACAGAATAGTAGAGTGAGAGCTGAGCTAAAGATAGGACCACCCAGGCAAAGAAATTGAAGTGATAACTTGTGTGAGCTCAACCTCCTAATTTTCCATCCAATCCGTTTTCAAGAGAAAACAAGAGAAAATCTTTGTTAAACTGAAAATTCACATTACCTCTTTGTGTGCACACCCCATAGTCCCACACAGGTCAAAATCTCAACTGTGAAAATCACAAGCCACAATTCTTTGAGAGAACTAAATACTCTGATAACAAAAAAAAAACATTCACTTTAAATGGACTGCGGGAGAATAACCTTTATGTATTAGATTTAGATGCAATACATTCACTCAAATAGCAGGAGAATTTAATCACAGCAAATGATTAGTGTGGAGCATTAGTCAAGCTTCAGTGCATCAAGAACCCCAACATCAGTGACAAAATCTATTCAAAGAACTGAGCAGGTAGAACAGCTGAAGCATTTGATACCTTGCTCTACCATCATGGAACCACAAATGAGAACTATCTGGACTGAGTGTGCTGTGTGCATCAGGGTGACAATGCCAGATCACATTCCTTACTGGAACACAGTGACCAACATAAAGTTTAAGCTAATAAACTGGGTTTAAATAGCTGAACTTCCAAAAGTTTCTTTCTGCTTCGGTAATTTGAATTTGATGGGTGGTCAGGGAAGTTCAATGGGCTGAGCAGGACCACGCATCCTGTTCGGCTGACCCAACAACAACAAAGTCATTGTGTTTGAGAATATTTAAAAGAGTATTTAATGCACATGATATGACAGAACTGCAACAGCTGAAGCAATGGGAATGTTCCATACCAGGTGGTTTGTTCACATGCAGAGTCAGATATGATTCAGCACATCTGATTTTGACTGCCTTGTATAAAGAAAAAACATATTAGTTGTGCTATTCAACAAGGTTTTTGTATTTTGTTTTTCGGAAGGGGGGTGAGTGCAATCTTTATAAACTCGAAAGATCAAGACATTTTTCTACTGGTAGACAGATAGTTGGTGTATTTTTACGTAAGCCCCATCTCCATGAGCTCAGTTTGACTATTCACTTCAAGTCGGATCGGTTTTGCTCACTGTGCGTGTGTCTCCACTTCAGTGTGTCCCTCACTATGTGGGTGTGATTATGGGTGGTCCGTCTGCAGCGGCTTCAACTGTTGTGTTAAAAAAAAAAAGCTGTTATGGTCTTACCTTTCGGACTTTAATTTTATGTATTTATTTTTTGTCCCGGTGCTGTTTATAAGCACTTGTGTAACCGTGGGCAAACAGTTTGTTCGAAAGCTCCCGGTTATCTGCTCAGCTTCGTCTCCTTTATCTCTCTCCAGGAAGAAAATCGCCAAAAAGGTTAGATGGTTTTATCACTGCTTCACCAAGCCGTTGTATCGTGCCGTGCGACATATTCCAAAACAATAGCATCTCTCTCCAGGAGGAAGTTTTCAAAAGTAACACCTTTCCTCTGTCAATCAATTTCAGAGCTAATCCACGGGCAGAATTTTGCTGACGTCAAAATTGTAAGCGTGCTGTACTCGCTTCTACCCACCGGCAAGGAGGTTCTGAAACAGCGCGGCTGTGTGCGGTTGAGTGTGCTTGGAACTTAATGGAGAAGCATTCGGCCGAGGCCGAGCTGACCCAAACTGCGTACAAGCGTGTCCGTGGAGATGGGGCTTTATTAAGATATCTCTAAATGACAGGAAATAGTTGGTGCTGAGACCATAAGATCATCTGGCAGCCAAAACATCAGCTGGGTGCAAAAGATTACTGTCACGAAGTCATGCTTAAGTATAAACATATACAAAAATTCTATAGATAAAAGACAAAAGAAGGGGTCCAACATTTAACCTTGGTGGACTTTTGATGTTATGACTGATGACAGGAAAAAAATGCCCAATGGCATAAAATTCAGACCAAATCAATGTTTGCCAGCACTATTTCTGAGAGTAAGAATTGTAAAGTTGCTGTGGTTTCCTATAATTTAACAGTTCAACCTTCACTTTCAGATTTACAGCAGGCATGGGAGAATGTGTCATCAATCAACAGCAATGCCATGGTAGCAGTGTTTTCTGATGTGATCTGTGTATCAGTGAGAGCTGGTAGATCAAGTGGCAGAAGAGAACTTTCTGTATTTTCAAATTCTAAGAGGTCTCCAGTATCGATGTTTGCTGTAATGACCTGATTTGTTTGTTTTAAGAGCAACTATTTTGGCATTTCCTCATTCTGAGCTAGGACATATAATTGTGATAAAAACCATCTAAAATCATAAATTGTTCATATCATAATAAATAAATAAGAGCGGCTGTGGCAGAGTGATTAGGGGAGTCGTCTTGTAACCGGTAGCAAATTTAGATCATATAAATACAAAAATTAAATCCACATTATTGCACAACCAAACGTTAACTAAGCTCAGTGCAAAAACAAATGCAGTGCAGCAATTTGAGCCAGTACAGGCCACAAGGCCAAACATGTTGGCTTAATACCAAATAAAACAGGGGGGTTTGTTTTATGCAGTTGGGCATGTCCTATAAAAGGTAACATTTGTGCATTCCTACTTTGCCAGAAATAAACTGGTTAACCAACATCTGTTGTGTATTGTGAAGACTTTGTGCAAGTGTGTGCCCGCTTCTGTTAACACAAGTTACTAAATGCTTTGAAGCTGGAGGCTTTCTGAAGGCTAAATTTTAACAGCTGTGGTCACATAAAAAGCTCCTTTGCTTAGAGCTAAAACAGTATGACATCCATGTTCATTAACAACTATTGATCCATAAAGTACACCTAATATACAGTATTCTAAACAAGTTAATTTGTGTACTTGTCCTAAACAGTTTGCCATTGCTTTTCCACAGTTTATTTCCTTTCTATGGAGCTGTAAAATTTTCATCTTGACCTTAAGAATTTAACCAATTGTCAAAAAAACACATTTCCTGAGAGTTGTACTGCTGTCTTAGCAAACAGCTCACACAGGGTCTTTTAAATACAAAAAGAAAAACATAATAAATCTGATGCTTACCAAACTCTTCAGCAGCAGGTATTACATGCTCTAAAGCTTTGCTGGTGTGGTGCAGCCCTTGTTGTCTTCAGTCAATACACCCCAAGATCAATGTGTTCCTGTTACTTCACTGACTTGGAAAAACAACTGTGTAATAGATGTAGTTCCTGCACTACCTCCTACTTGTGGGGAGGGAACATCAAGTAATCATTCCATTTCATTCACTAGCATGCACAGACAACCAGACTGAGGCAAAGACAGAGAGTGAGAGAAAACATGGGGATAACATAACAGATGAGGCCACAAGGAAGTAAAGAATTGATCGGCATTATTGTGTGGACGCTGAGTGCAGAAGGCAGCCTCACTGCACAACGTTCACACAAGTATTGGCTTAAACCATACACACAGGGTAAAGCATTAACTTAATCCAGAAGGTTTAAATATTAACAGGCCATCACATTATGTATGACTGAAGGAGCACAGAAGCCTCAGTGGTAACCAATAAAATGAGAAACTGTTCTGTTTGAAATTTTTAACAAACAAATTTTGCTTTGTGTTTTTTCAGGAAAAAGAGAGGAAAAAAAGACAAAACACACACAAAGCAAAATAACATCCTTTTTAGTCAAAGTTTCCACTTTGTTAGCGCTTTTATCTTCCTGGTCATCTGTTCCTGACACACAGTCTGTGCAAAAAGGTTTCCTGTTTTGCCTCCTTTTGTCACTGTAGCTGTGTTTGGATGATTGTCGGGCGCTAACTTTAGAACCCCTGCTTTGTTAACATTTACCTTATGAACAGCTATGGTTGGATACAGAACATTCTGTAGAAAAGTAGGAATTGTACTTAGACACAAAACATTTAAATGTAGTGTCTTAAAAAGTCAAAATCTTAAAATGGTTATTTGCTAATGTTAGACAGAAAGTTTAATAATTCACTTCAGTTTGAGGAAATCGTGTGATTGTCACAAATTAAATTTTCTTTAAAAGTTAAGACATTGTTTCTTGATCATAAAAATGAACTACAGCCAGCAATTTCCACCAACATCTACAGTAATCATTTTGAAGCTGGTGAACTACATGGCAAATAAGTCCTTCACAGGTGTTACAAAAGCTTTCTAGCAGCAATTTTAAGATTTCTTATTAAAATGCAACACTGAACAGATAGGCACAAACAGAGCTGCAGCCATGAGGGCCTTTTTCATTGCATGCGCAAAGCTTTTATTTGACTTTAGCAAAGTGCTGCGATGTACAGAACTAATCATAGTTACCAATTTAGGAAAGAAGCAAAGTTATGATTACAAAGAAAATAAATACTGGAATGAGGAGCTTTCTTTTAAGCAAAAGCAGTTAATTTTGTTACCTGATTCAGAAGAGTCCAAGCTTAGCTCGGATAGCAACGTAGCAAAGCTAGCGAAGCGAGGTAAGCAAGCTGCTGACCAGTCGTTGTTGTCCACTTAGACTATTTTCCTGCCCAGTCGGCGGACTTCCCTCCACTCTCCCCACTTTGTAAAGTCTACAACACAGCTTCAATAACCCATGAACCCACACAGGATGTAGACACAATGGACTGAAAATAACACATCACCTCTTCTGGCAACAAATGCCCACCACGCCCCCCCCAATGCACACAGCCTCTGTAATGCAGGACACCTACAACAGGCTGGCTTGAGACAGGTGGGGAGAACCAAAAATATGTGCCCACATGTTCCCTCAAAAAGTGCTCTATACCCACGCTTAAAATCCTTGCTGGGTTCTTCTTTACTATCACACATGACTAGTAAGGTGGTTCTTCTAAAAGATTACAGAGTAACAGTGACAATGTGGACAATAAATATTGTTTGTTTGTTAGATTTCCATTTGTTTCAAAATTTATGACAGCCTCAGTGATCCACAACATCCCCAGTTTTATTCTATAAGTTGCGGCCTAAAAGCACATTACTGCGTAGTGAGTTGGACGACTTATTGATAGTCAAAGACATAAAATCATCTGTGGGTGAGAGTGGGTGCATGTGAGTTTGTGCGTGTGTGTTTGGCTTGCTAGTTATACAGAATGGTAGCATTGCTTTCTCTATCACCTACAAACACACACCAATAAAGCCATAAACACTTTTTTATAACCATTTGCTTGATTACAATAGTAAAATATCAAAAATTAAAAAAAAGATGGATAACCGGTGTCAGGTTAATTCTGTTACTCCACTGCCTATGCCTCTAACCCCCTTCTGATCCATGAAGTAAGCAGAGCCATCTAATCCAATCCCTCCAATAAAAATGATTCCAAATCACATTAGGTGACCAGTGAGAGGTTGCGTTAGACATGATCTGATTAGCAGCTCTCTTGCAAGAGTCTGTCCATGAGGAAATGGCTCGAGATACTGTACATATAATAAGGAAATGGACTCTGATAATACTTTTGTGCAGCTAGTGATGTCGCAATAAAAAAATGAATAGCTGTGTCTGGCTGCTCAGCAAACAGAGAACAACCTCTGGAGTACATTTTAGACCTTTGGTAAGTTGCTGAAATGTAACATTAGGCCATTACAACTCAACAGACAAACGAGTGATGATATTTCACTAAATTGTCATTCATTCACTAAATTTGCAATATGTTGATTTCTAGTTCTTGCACTATTCATGTTTGGTGTTGTGTCATAGGAGCTGAGCTTGTTGGCATGCCTCGGCTTGTTTCTCTGCCAAATTAAGGACACGCCTCCGTTTTCAGCCAGTCCCCTGAAACTGGTACACACCTCCACTCACTGGTGTCACATTCAGATGATACCACTTCACTTTCAGATGAAAGCAAGCGTGTTTAGCACGAATACATACCTCTGAGGTTATGTGCGGCATGTGGGCTCTTGTGTTTCATGTACGGTGATACAAATTCAGTCAAGAACTTGTGGAATTTCTCCAACGCATTACCAGTAGTGGAGGAAACAATTGCAGACTTTTTTTCAGTTAAACTGATACTGAAACAGCTTCGGAATTATGCCAATTAATGTTCTTTCCTTTTATTTTTTGGCTGCTTATTGACTTCTGTATGTTGATGCTTGCATGTCTTTAATATGGTTCTTTACTTCCTAGACTTATAAAATTTAACCTATACTGCTCTCAAATGCCTTTGTCTCAACACTGCCTTTATAGAAATGGTTGCTTTTCCATACATTTTACCATTCACGTCCAAATACATGTAATGTTGTCAAAAGGGTAGTTCATGACCAAATTTTAATATTTACCATGATTTAAAAATGTCTACTCGTTTGTCTGTAAAGAAAGAATTATTGTATGTTTTTGTTTTCTTAGATCATAAAATGCAAACCCACAAGACAATAACGCTGGACCCCATCCCATAGACCCCAGACTGACCCGTTGCAACAAGGTTCGACAACCACAATAGGTACTTTTGAACCAAACAGTTATAAGGACTCTCTGAGGATTCAAGGGCTATTAGTGCCACTATGTGTTTATGAGGACCTATGCCTTTGATTTTGCATTGTACAAAACTTGCCCATAGTTTGTGCACACATTACAAGCAGTATTACAACAAAGAACTCTCTATTTGAAGCTGTGAGTTGAGGGTCTTTGGTACAATTTTTAAATGTAATTTCAATAAATGTTCGGAAGAAGGATTTAGAGACAAAAAAGTTCTTATTCTGAAGCAGGAGACTCAATAAACGCAGGTAAAAAGACTAAAATGGGCAGTGCAAAAAACAAGAATTTAAAAGGCAAACCATTTCAAATGTTACTAGTATTGACTGGTTATTCACTGTTGCCCTAAAGCATCTGTGTTTGAAGCAACACCTCAACAACTACAGCTAAGAAAATCTAAAGCCAAAAACAGTATTAAAAGCTACTGAGTGCCATACAGCCACTTCTTATGAATGAAAAAAATTTAAGATATTTTTTAGTGTTGGGTGCTTTGAAACTAGTCTTATAGTTTTTAGTAAGCTGAGTTTTCTCCCAATTGCACACATGTATCTAGAATGACCAACAAGCAATTCAAGTTTAACAATAAATAAACAATGTATTATTTTTTTTGTTACTTACAGTGTACAGTACTTTTGTGGTGGAAAGGGCACAATATGGCTATGGGGATAGCCAAAATGTTTATCATTCCTTTTGAGCATTTTTGCAAAAAGGAGCACCTTGCCTAATCTATAGCAAAATATTCCTTTATATTGGGTTGTGTGTTGCGTTAGTTGACAGACAGATTAAGATCAACAGCATACTGCAAGTTCCACTAAAACTTGTAAGTAAGAAAGCCAGTCATGGTAACGGGTGTCGAAATTTCTTTTAATTATTCCCCCGATTAAAAACAATTGGTGTAGCTATCAAAATAATAATTCCTCCTTTGTATGGGAACCAGTGCTGAAAATGATTCCCAGACTGAATGTCCTTATTTGCTCTTTCTTACAGAGCTCTATTCAATCTGCATACTCTGAGGATGGTTCGTAAGTACAGATGGCAGGCTACTCATAACCATGGGAACTAAAGCTGTATAAAGAGATAAAGACAAGCTCATCTGACTTCAGGATATGTTGCTGTCTAAAATACATGTTTATCACATTCCCACAGTATCTCCTTGTTTTTTTCCCCCATCCAGACATGAATAAGACAAAATGTTGTATGTTGTGCTCTTTCACAACCTTGACATGTGCATACACAACCTACTTTTCTTTTGTCACATGCACTTGTTAATGCTGCATCCTTAAAATTCAACACATTCCTTTGGCATGGCAGACTTAGTTCACATGATCATGTTGTTCCTTGGCTGCTGACAAAGCAGGACTTAAACAGTTTCTCAGTCTCAACTGACCTAAACAGACAATGCAGGCAAATCAAGTGCGATAGAAAAGTATATATCTATACTGAGAGCTTTAAGCATAAAGAAAAAAATTGCATCAAAAGGTAAACGACCTAATAAAACTATAACCTGTAGCTTTACCTGCTAGTATAAAAAGGAAGCACTGAAAGCTCCCTCTGCAATTTAAAACTAATAAAGTCCAACAGAGCATCAAGTTTTACACCATGATTTCAATCAAGTTCTATTTGAAACGTTCCTACATAAATTACAAAGTAAAACTAAAAACCGGGAAAAACAGGAAAACATCAAATTGACAACATTAACTAATCTTAAGTAAAGAAAAATACTAACCTTGAACTTCTACCACTAGTGGATCATCTGAATACTGTGTTTTAGAGTTGTGAGGAAGAAAAAGAAAGGTATTCCAGATTCTTGGTCACATCGTTAGAGTAAAAAGTGAATCAGACCAAGGGGGAAAGATTTGAGAAATAGAAAATAAATAAATAATAAAAAAACAGATGGATGATCAGAGTAGATCCTCCAAGACTCTTAGCTTCCAATTGGTCTCAAAATGAACCCTCAAGCAGAGAGGGGGTCTCTGTTGCATCTCTCTGGCTCTCTAAATATGTGTGTGAGTTTGTATGTCAGTGAGTGTTGTCTGGCTGTAGGCAGGGGCAGAGGTATCAGCCAGAGTGATAGTAACTCTAATCCAATCAGAAACAGCGAAGAAATAGAACCAATGGTAAACAACAAAGAAAAATCAATCTTTATCAATATACACACATAGCACAAAAAGTAAGGAAATGTGTTTTTGGTACATTATTTCTTTGTTGTAACAATGCTTCATTGCAATAAATCATATCAGCCACCTGATTAGCAGCACCTGGAGGTACCAGAAGTTAAAAATAGTGTCAATGGCAACAGCAAAATAAGCTGTCTGGCAGAGAAGATTTGGCAAATTTTTCATGTGAGCAACCAACATACTCAGCTCTACTGCTCATCCCAGAAATGCACGTTCCTTACAAATGTGGCACCATTTAAAAAGGGACTTACAAGGCTTTCCAACGGTATAAGATTTATTGCCAAGAAACATTGTTACAACAAATAAATCTACCAAGTTGCAAATTTCCTTGACCCCTTAACCATCAATGTAACGCCCACGGTACATTCCCAGTTTGTGGTTAGTTCCTCCCTCTTTATAACCTACCAGGCACTTTGAATTTGCATAATAAGCTGATTAAACAAGTCAATTGGTTGTCTTCTTTCGATTGACACCTCTTTCAACCAACTGGGTTCATCTATAGAAACTCTAGAGCCCAAAATGTGTGGCAAGTCCCTCATGTCCCCCCTGTAAGTGGTACACAAGATTGAGTGACTAGAATTGGCCAATCATCTCTGACTGAGCTTCATTCTGATACTACAGCTGTGTAGTCAACGATGTTACCTTTTATTCGTTATGCAGTTTTGGAAATGGAAAAAAAAGGTATTGATTCTAGTGCATTTTAACATCAACAAAATACTAGTTACAGTTAAAAAAATGACTGCTAAAGTTAAAAAATCTAATTGAAAGCTTCACATAGAGACTAAGACTTGTGAATTTACTCTAAAGGGTTCAAGAGCCGTACTTAATTTAATTTGGGTTAGATGCGGTTCCACTACGCTCTGCTGCAGTCCGATCTCCACAGCAAATATGCAATTTATACTGGCTCCACACGGTGGCGCAGGTCAACGGTGACTAGACGGCAATCCGCCAAATTTAGATTCGATACTATTTTCGCCCGAGCTGTGCCGGAGTCAATCTACAAAGATCACGTCGCACTAACAGGAAAAAAAATAAGCACAACATCCATATTTTCTAAATAATTTACAAAAGGCAGACTAGTTTTGTCAAAATCTTAACTACATTAATAAAAATATGGATATATTTATACACACATGCTGTCAAAATGTATCACTCTTTTTGGAAAGCAGATGACAACATGTAAGCAGAATATGTATACACACAATACTTGTGGATATTATTTTGAAATCATAATTTTTGACAGCAATGTAGTTTCAGCTATGTTTGAAGTTAGTCTTCCACAGAATTAATTATTTTGTTCTGATTTCCACATTCATCACTGGATTAATCACACATTTCCTGCCCACACTGTTCAGACCTCCTCTGTGCTTTGCACCAGAGCAGAGGCTGTATAAATTGGGGAGCAAATGAACAGCGGTGAACTGCGCACCGCAGCAGAGCAGAACCGCATCTAGTGCAAATTAGGGGTTAGGGTTAGGCCAGCAAATTAACAGGTTAAGAACAATTTGTGGCCAAGAAAGACAGAAAAATACAAGTAACAGCCATCAGACCAAACTTATTTTTACTTTACTGAAGCTCTGTCTTAGTCACAGAAATTTGGGAAATTACACATGTCAGTAACAGTATTTTACATCTGATCGTGAGCTTGAGACCCCTAAAAAAACCTTGTCTGCAGGCTGGGATAAATATGGACACAAACTGACGCTCACAGCACAGAGCAGGTGAAAAGGGAGCAGAAAGTACCATGACAGCAGTGGGCTATATTAAGGGGCAGTGGGCACAGCGGCTGGGGTCAGATCACACAGTACTACATAGCTGGAGTGCCTGCCCTCTATGTGTGCGTATTGAAATGACAGGTGAAGCGTGAAATGTGAACAGATACAGTCGCAAACATTTCTATGTTCAAAAGCGACCCTCGGACCTCGTCACTCAAATGATCTAACCTTCTCAGTCACTAAACTCATCTGAGAGCTCAAGTTAAGCAAGGAGGTACAACATAAGCTCCCTGGGAAAAGTATTTTCAACACAACACCAAGGGGGATTCTGTACTCAGAGGCAGCACACATGGGATATACAGCTTTAGCTGGAAGTCACCAGCTTGCACAACACTTCTCATTAATTGGTGCATAACTGAACATTTACAAATTGTGGAATTTTTCTTGTTAAAAATATTTTTTATAAGCATGAGTCTGTAAAAAAAGAGGAAGATGTTAGACACAATACTTTCTGCAGCAAGAGTTTGTCAGATGAACATAATTATAAAGTTTGAAATGACTAAATACTGTTTTTCATATCTTAATAATTGATCAAATAAAAAACATGAATCTAACATGTTAGACTCAGGATTAACTGATTTAAATTATGCTGAACTGTGTAAAAAATGTTTAACTTTTCTAATGAAGAGTTTAGAGATTTAATTTCTTTAAGCTGATGATTCCTTTCTAAAACTCAAATGACTACAGGTACTCAGAAGTTAAATGTATTTAAAAAGAACAAAGCACACTCTTAAATGCTACACTGAAACTTTTAAAGAAATTATGTATGAAAATGTGAAACTCTTCAGTGAGTCACTATTATTAACTGAGTCACAGTGGCATCTTTCATTTCTCAGGGCATGTTATCACCTGGAAAATCAGCAGCTTAAATACCAGCAGCATCAGGCTCAGTCACTCTTTCTGTTATTATTTAAGAATACAAAACTACCTGTTTGAACAAGAGATGTAGAAAAAGATAAAGTGATAATGTTTTTGGAAAACAGCTGTGAAGAATTAAAAACCAATAAATAATACAAAGGCTAAAGATGGGATCAAACGAATGAGAAGTAGAAAAAAAATACATCTAATAGGACCCCTCCTCCTCTCTCTTCACCCGCCATCTGGTAGCCATCAGAGGCTAACACAGGAAGGGGCGGTCATGCCTTACTGGGGCGCCAGGGAGCGGCTCCTCTCCCCTCGTGGTGTTGGAGAAACAACAATCGCCAGTGTTGCATTGTAGTGTTAGTGCAGAGTATTGTAGTCCAGCCCTTTCTAGCCTAAACTAAACGACCAGCAGAAGCAGTGAGGGGCCGGGCGCTCACACCCCAGCAGCCCAGCAAAAAGAAGCACAGAGCAGCTTCACATTCCAGCTGCCTGAGCCTGCCAAGAAGCACTGGGAGCGGAAAGAAAGAGGGAGCGAACAAAAAGCTGCTCTCACTACAGGCTGCTAAATGGTGCTGCATCAAAAATCTCTCATCTTTTTGTCATGATTGCTTCTCTTCACTCCCTTGAGTGATGATGACAAAGTTATTGATTGCAGTTGCTGCCTATTAGCATCAGTTCTTTGCTCCATACATGTGGTCTTTTGTCATTCAGCCACACGTTTTCCTTAGTATGCAAGAATTAATCAAACGTAAATCAAATACAAATCTGACCCAATTACTTTTTTTTTTTATCTTTTAGATGATATGCATATCAATCTGATGGGAACTCGCACAGCCTTATTGTGTGGGTTTTGGAGACATTTTTTAGTCATCTGTGTTCCCATTCTGGCCCTGTTTTCTATCCTCACCAGACTACAACTAAAATCCCAAAATAGAATGAAGTCTTATGGCTATTTTTAGTTCTGGTGTCATTAGTTGGCAAGTGCAAACCATGTAAAAAAACAGTTAATTTCACTGTCACATCACTGTATGAAAGCAAAACTAGGCAAAATAAGAGGCCTTAATTATACATGAGATTAGTTTTACAACATAGCTCTGAATGCTATGTCATCCGTTTTTAATTATAGCTCTACCTGAAACTGTTCAACCTGGCATGCTGACAAATGGCATGAAAGAATCATTTTACATCTTAACTTCACAATATTCCAAAGAACACTATCCAGCTCCCAAATATCAAAAGGAAAAATGTCTGAAGTCACTCCACAAGCAGCTTTGTGAACTTGGCACAAGGGACGGTAAACAGCTTCACCAGGAAAAAAAAAAGTCATCTGTTTACAAAAAGCTCCCTGTTATCCTCGACCTTTCCATACAAATCAACAATGACATAGCTCCGCTCAAAGTAGCAAATTGAGTTGTAAGAAGGACACAATAGCAGAATTATTGATAATCTGCATACAAGCAAATTCTTGTCCTGACAATCTTTGAAACACTGACTAAAATCATCCTGTTGTGTCACAATGAAGCATCTTCTAAATGTCTGAGTGGTAAACATTTAAAAACTTGTGAATAAATCCTTCATAATTCCACTTCAGTAAGGCAATACATAAAGTAATTTTGAAAATAAATCCATAAATCCAACCTTTTTATCCCACTTGACTCAACGTTTTGTTGTGAAAATCAGTTTCATTGCTTAAAAAGAAAATCAACATGAGATTAAGCATTTCAAAGTGATTACATACTGCAAAATAAACTACTGGTGTATACGTAGGTGGCTTAAAATATGCTCATCTCTGGCTTGACACTGGTATAAGTACGCTTATTCTGCTTTCAAAGTAGTAGTACTGATCTTACACAGACGATTTCAAAAAAAGATATGTCTATAACAACAATTAAGGGTCACTTGCATTAAAAATTTACAAAGACATTTAACCTTATAAGTACAAACACATAAATGATGCAAGAAAACTACAATTGTATTGACAAATAGAGTTTGGATTTTTTTTTTAAATCAAGTGTTAAATAGTGTTCACGAATCATTAACAGGTAGGTGTAACATATGACAGACTTTCATAGCTGATAATCCTTAACAGTAAAAGCAAAGTATCTAAAATATGGCGCTTGATTTGCAGTTTTCATATTATTGCTTTTAGAAGACTGCTGAGACATCAACTACACAATGTAATGCCACTTCTTAAGGTTTTTTTCTAACTGAATGCTTTGTTTTCATAGTTTAGCATTTTTGTGAGGTATGACTTGACTCCCGTTTCTCTAAATCTACAACCTCAATTAAATTTGGAAACAAATGCTAGAACAGCACTTCATTACACACGCTTTTAATTACTGAAGGGAAAGAACTGTCAAATCTCACACAAATAACCCAAATGTTTACTTGAAATACATGTTATTAAGAAATTTATAACTTACAACTTATAACTTATACTTACTTATAACATAACTTTTTTCAACTGCACTTTTGAACCACGATGTTTACCAGTTTTGCTACTCTGAAACTGATACACCCGTATAAACCCAGTGACGGCTGTCTGTGTCAGGGATAAAAGCAGGTTGGTAAGGATAACTACCGATGTAGCACAGATATTAATATTTAATGGTAATTTGTTTGTAATGGACATTAAATATTTAAATGGCATATGCAATCCATTTTCAAGATGTGGCAGATCACATGGCAGCAAAGTGCTATGTTGCCTGTGATGGGGATGACACTGTGCAGTAATAGTACTTTGTTAGCCTAAGAGGCTAATTCTGCACAAGTACTTCTCTGTCACAATTTGTTCTGGCTGTTTGTTTGTTTCTCTGAGCATGTGGAGGGGGGGTCATGGGGTGTTCAACAGAAAGTGTTTGTTCTCTGTTCTACTTGCTAAGCAGATTTAATGAATTCTTTACTTAATCGAAGAGCTATGGCTTTGTTTTCGCTCACATTTGTTGCATCCAGGTCGCTCTTTGATGGTCTGTAACTGACAAATCTTTCATCAACGCTATGCAAAGATTATGGTTATCTGACACTGAACAGCACTGCAAATGTATTTTATCCTAGTAAAAGGCCTCATTGAGAATGTCCTGATGCTCCCATTTACTGCCATCAGGAGGACCTTTGGGGTTCAATATTTTCCTTCATCCGCTCGACCCCTTTGGTCTTGTTCTCTAGCACAGAGGCCCGTATAAGGGCTGAAGAAACCATATAACAAAATCCTAACATACTTTTGCTAAATACCAGGAAACTAGGGCAGTTGCACTTGATTGGATATCTAAAATTAAAAGAATGTATGGAAATTAGAATAATGCAATATTATCAAACAATATAAGAAAACATGAAACAATTTTACACTCTTACATTTTCTGTTTTTGACAGGTCATATTTGAGTGGACTACAGACCTAAAACATATTAATTTCGAAGACTGTTTTGGGGATTAAAAGTCTTAATTTGCAGCGGAAAAGTGCTCCCAGGTCAGATTAGAATGATTCTGTCTCTTCAGTTGAATCTCGACCCATCATTAATTGATACAGGAAAAACATAATGTAAAAACATGCATCCATAGTGAAAATTTCCTGGTAGCACTCAAATTCCTACTTTAGAGATTTTTTTTTGTTTCAGCAAACCTCAACAAAAGGTTGGCAATTAAATGGTTAGAGGTAGAAGCTGAGAGAGGTACAAGAAAACCTGATGGAGAAATGAAGAGTAAATGAACTGGAAATACCTCAAACATAGATTTGACCACTTTGGTCAGATATCTTTATGCTGTTCTAGACTGAATCCTAAATTGTTGGGATTTGTCCACTCTTTCTTGGTGAAATGTTTTAGCAACATCTATTTTATACACAAATACCTCCCTTAAAACCTGGTGTGTAACCTGTTTATTTTTTAGCCTAATAAAATGACTAGAAAGTGTCTGTAATGACAGAAATCTTGTAAAGCACATAATCTAACCTATTTAAATGAGAAGATGTGATGCGTTTGCAAAGCATCACCAGAGCGCAAACAAATGTTCCAGTCCAAGTCATGTATTAGGATGAAGCTCAAACAAAAGAAAATGAATTTCTGTTGCACTGTCTGTGAAAATCTCTCAAACTCAATGGAAAGATGTCTCCAGAGAGGTTTTATTTACTTTACTGCTTGTAAAAGCTAAACATAGAATAAAAGCCACAAAAGAATAACAGACCACTGTTTACACATAAAAAAGCAGTAAATTAGCTTCTGCTAAGAGTTTTATTTAAGATAAACATAAGCAGTTTCTCAGGATCCTTAAATATATGAAACACTGAAGCATTCTGAAGCATTTGAGATCAACTGCATTCATAACCAACCTACTGTTTTAACTATTGAGGCCAAAAAAAACCCGCAACATTACAGCTACTGGTTTGATTTTTAGTGATCTAAAGTAAGAATGCCGCATAATATCAATAAATACACTTTGGCATAACCTATAAAACAAGTTTTAGTGTTTTAAAAATACCAAATAGTACATTGATCAGGTCGTAAAAATGCTTACAATTAGGTTAATAATCAATAATGACTTATTTTTCCCCAAATCAGGCACTATATAGCAATGAACCTAAACTGCCCCTTTAAAAATAAAAAAAATGTATCTTCTCTATGCAAACATCGGTTTGCTTTAAATGATATGAATGTTTTTTGAGACTACAGCATTGCACACTGCAGTCACATTATCGAATGATCAAATGAAAAATTCTCCTCACCTCTTACATCAGGAAAACTATGTGGTAAAAAAAGACAGTGGTACCCAAATATCCTGATTCTTTTTTTTTTCTTCCTTCTTTCATTTCAGA
Organism: Cynodonichthys magdalenae; assembly: GCA_031762555.1. NCBI lineage: Eukaryota > Metazoa > Chordata > Actinopteri > Cyprinodontiformes > Rivulidae > Cynodonichthys > Cynodonichthys magdalenae. The sequence continues at coordinate 17,701,668 of JARVJO010000111.1, read as the reverse complement.
AGCACTGGAGAATAAGAGATCTGCAATAGAGTAGTGGGAGGAAACTGACATTCAGAAGAAGAGGTTACAAGTGATGCTTTGAGTTTTTACAAAACAACCTTATCTCCTTTTTTAGTGGTGTCTCAGTCCTGACAGTGTGGAAATTTGTGCTCGACTAAAACAGGATTTATACTCAAATGTGCCGAACTTTTGTCTTGCTGTTTAAACTGTGTGACAAAAATTACACCATTTTATTCTCGCACCGCCCCCAAAAACACATTCAGTGCACAACCTCTTGTCAGAACATTTTTCTTGCACCAGAATTTCATGGGCATGTTTATGGGGAAAAGTGGGAGAACTACCTGCTCTCATTTCGCTTCAACAGCTCCACTGGGAAGGAGCTGGTCAAGGATGTTAGAAAATAAAATCTTTTTTTACAACTGTTTCAGCGAAACTTACAAACATAGTCAAATAAAACCTATAAAGATAGTGAAATAAAGCTTGTAAAGAGTCAAAGAACTCGTGGAAGGAGATTACACAATTTTTGTGCACAAAGGAGACAGCGAGAACAGAGTTCGTCACTTCTAAATAAGGATTAACTGACCTTAGGTGTACCAGCTCAGCAAAGAGACACATTGGTTGTAAAGCTCTGGGCATAAAGACGTAAAAAAAGGATCTCATTCAGCTGATGGTCACTAGCAAACACAATTTTTCTTGTTCCATCTTACATCATTTATGTCAAAGGCGAAAAATGTAAAAATACACGCCCCTTTAAATACAACAGACCAGTTATGCATTACAAATACACCATTGAGCCTCCTGTTTACTTCAACAAAGGAGAAGAGCAGCAGCTAAACTTCTTTTTTGCATTAATGTTTCGGCAAGAATGTTATTGCTCAGCAGTCTGGATGAAAACAGCATTACACAATTACTGTTGTTTTCAATAGCCTTCAAATCAACACCATGAGATTGTTCTAGATCATTTATAACGGTTCCAAATTCCAATAGTTTTGGATATGTTTCAGCTCAGAGCAGTTCAGCCACAAATATGTGAGAAATACATTCGAGGAATTGTTAAGACGTTTTATCTATCACCAAGGCTTGCAACCTCTCCCTGAAAGAAAATAAATATTACTTTTGGCTCAAGATCAGAGATCTTGACCCACTGTTCTCATGTTTTAGCAGTTTCCTTGCTTTGGTACATCTGATTCAAACCATCAAATTAACTACTCAGAATGTCATCGAGTTTAGTGGAAGCCTGTCAATCACTCAGTCAGTCGGTGTGTTGAAGCAGGGAAACAGCTGAAACAGGCAGAGCAGAGGGTCATGGTGAACAGGCTTGAAGACCTAGCTGCTCTAAATGATTCAAGGATGTCAACCAAACTTTTGCTAAGTGAGGTTTTGTTTTCGCATCATTGTAGATATAAAACTTGAAACAGTTGACATAATGTTTGTTGTGTGAGATTAGCAGAAATAGCTACACAACTGGGTAATGTGCTCCAAATAGTGCACTAATTTTAATTCCCTGTAAAGTGTGTATTTTTCACTTCAAGTGTACTACAGCAGGCCACAAATAAATGCCACAAGGTTTCACTGAGATTTTATTTTTGCTAAAGTGCCTAAGTGTAACAATACTTTTCTAAAGCAGTCCAATTTTAGCACAGACCAATTTGCAACCAACTAACTTTGATTTTGTTTTATTATATTTTATGATTAGATGGTTAGTGTTTACATTTTGGTATGGTGTAGCAGGTACAACTAGCTAGCAATGTAGCATAACAGCTTGTTAACAGCTGAGAGGAGCTCTGTTTGATTATAAAACAAAACAAAAATTGAGAGGGACAAAAAAAGATAGGAGATGTACCAGAAGAACCTTTGCTTAAGAGAGTTGCTATGTTTGTATTAGAAAAAATAAAACACAACATAACATGTAGTCAATTTTACATTAAACAAGTATTATAAAATAAAGGTTTTAATATTTTTGCAGGAAGAATGAAATGGTTGTTAAAGCCATTTTCACTTGCAAGTTATCCACATTCTATGTAAATAATTGTGTCATGAAAAACTGACTGAAATGCAAAAATCTAGGTATTTGCATGAACCACAATGTAATTATTGAGACAGCAGTTGTTTTAACTTGACAACAATCTACTTCAGTTTTGACCACACTTGGACTCGCTGGTATCTCATCAATCAAAATAAAGTATTTCTGCAAAGTGAGGTTGCTTAAAGAGCCATCTACAACTAGAAATGTGATGTTCACGAACGATCCAAATCTCCTGAACCACTTGTTACAACAATGACCGGAGTCGAGTCGCGGGCAGTAAAGAGCGGTTTGTAGTTCTATTTTTTAAATCCTCATTATATCTTTATTTTCTCCTCCTTAACTACAGAGACAATCGCTCCTGCTTTGCTTTTTCCGCAAAAGCTCTTTTAAATGGCTCTATGAAACAAATGCCTCCTGGAGATCCAGATCCCTTCAAAGAGCCATTTATCCCATCTCTAACTACAAGATATTAACCATTTCACAGAACCCCACTTTAAAAAGATCTGAACTATCACTTCAAGGGTAATTATTTGCTTACATTAAAAAAATAAATAAATAAAATGCAAAACGTGGATACAATCCATGACAGTCCATTGATTACTCTAACAAGTAATGATGTTGAAATGTGTGGCAATGCAGCTAACGTCAGCTTCACTTCAACTGCAAAGTAAATTAATAAAAATCACCACATGCAGTTAAGCAACGTTCAGTTGGCGAACATGCTTTAATTTGTTATATATTGCTTTAAACACACACAAAACTCGGTTCATATTTTACACAACTGATCTCTGAAAAATTTAAAATGTCATTTACAGGACACTGACTTTACTGACCAACAACAAACTGAACCTAGAACTGGTGAAAAAAATAAAATAAGCTTAATCACAAAAGGAAAAACAATGCAAGTAATATGGAAGGATTATAGCAACAATGAAAATGTCCAACAACTGCCTCAACCCAGAGCTACACAAACTGTGTGCAGCACGAACATACTAGATTCAAACACCACCCAATCAACTAACAAGACATGATAGATCAGTCGTTCCTAAACTTTGCACCTTCTGACCTACAAAGACTTGTGATCCCAATTATTCTTGGCTGAACCACACATGCATGGCTAAAAAGTAAATCAATAAGCATTATGACAATTGTAAGAGCTTAAACTCATCATTGTTTTCCCCCTTTTAAACTACTCATTATATGGATTGTCACAAATATAAGATATGCAAGCAGTAAGTGCCTTAAAATTATGTTTGATTTCTGGAGATCATCACAGGACCTCCAACTTAGTGTTTTGTGACCCACAGCGGGGTCACGACCCCAATTTTGGGAACCAAAGTGCTAAATTGTTGCCTTTATTCAAATTTAATTGACTGTATTGTTTTAATAAATTCAAAATATTTACTACACCTGTCTATCTTGGGCACTTTTATAACAACATAATCCATGCTTTATTTGTCTAATAATGTGCAAATACACAGACAGCAGCACTCTACTGCGTTATATGCTCATGGATAGATCATTGTTCTGATCTCAGAGAGGTCACACACAGTTTCAGGTTCAACACACCCACAAGAAAGAAAAAAGCTGAGTGTTGAAAACTGCCTGAAACAAAAGATGGTCAACAAAGAAGCTTTTCAAGTTTTCCTAAATTCTCTAGGGAAAAGCTGGCACGTTCGGTCCTACAGGTTATTTTATATCAGCGTTACAAACAGGATCTAAGTGCACTTACGTAACGTCTCATTTTTTTTTCAGGAGGAGACTTTCGCAGCCACCCTGAATGCACCACTTCTCCCCCACTCATCTCTGTTCGCTGTCCCCGGAGAGTCCGAGCAGCAATTCCCCGATTAGCTTCGGTCGTGGTGGAGAAAGTCTTCGGTGAAGCTGAAAGAAACATTTGACACATTTACTGGGACTGTTACACTAAAACAGAAAAAGTTGCATTAGTAGTATTTACGTGTTTCCGAGAGTAACAAGCACTCCTTCAAAAAAAAAAAAAAGTCGACTCACCTACAAGGCAGTTCTCTGAAATGAACACAACAGATTTCTCACTAGTTGTAGTCAAAACAAGCCGTATATCCCACGCTTGAAGTGAATATAAACCTCCTTGGAACAGCCGTTTGTACGACTATACACAGCAACTTGCGTTTCTGTTTTTTTTTTGTTTGTTTGTTTTTCACACAGGAATGCTGAAGCAGTGTTAAAGAAAACAACTTGGGAGTCGCTAAGTTATTTTTCTGCTGGTAAAATGTCACGTCCCATGCTAATTCCAGAAGTGGATCGATTCCCATTTGTTGGCGAGCTCGGGTGCAAATGTCCAACAAAGTACCGATGCATAATGGTCGTCTGTGCGCAAATTATTAAAACAATCTTAAGCGTACACACAGTGGTTTCGCCGAGCTTCCCTAGCAGTTTACTCCCATGGTTCCTTAATTGTGATTGACAGGGTGGCTATGTCTTTTCCTAAACTCACCCTCCTTCGGAACGAGCATGCGTTGAAGTTAGCGGAAACGACAACTGAAACTCAGAAAGTTATGCCTCTTTACTTTCAAAATAAAGTAACAATCTTTTAAAAAATTGATTTGAATGGTTATAATAAGCAATGAAAATCAAAGTTATATGAAATTTGTTTTAATATCTGAATTTATTCGTTGATAACTGATTATACTAAGTTAATTTATTCACGATTTTACCTATATTATGTCATATTTACGTAACCATGTAAACGCAAAAAATATTTTGAAAGGTACTACCGGAAGTAATATTGTTATTTTTGACTGAAGTTGAGACTGGTTTAACTGGAGATGCGGGCAGCAAGCAAGGAAAGCTACAGAGCTTCTACCATGGGACATGTAGTTCCAACATTGTCTCCCGTCTATTCAGGAAAAATAATCGTGAATTAGGTGCGTCTTAGGTGTATTAGTAAATACAAAAGTTAATTTTAGAAAGCCGAAAAAGAAACAAAACATTTTTGTCTCACCCATCTTTATGGGTAGGATTGTGCACTTTTTGACATGATTTCATTAGTTTGTTCCTCTTTCCATTAGTTTGTTTTTGTGGGACATTGATAGCAGGTCAGATACTACTACAACGGAAGAAGATTAGGGCCACAATAAAATAATTTTTTTTTTTTCCTGAGTTCTGACTTTATTTTTCCTCCGAATTTCTGAGATTAAGGCCAGAATTCTGACATTTTCTGAATTCTTAGATTAAAGTTAAAATTGTCAGAATTCTAACTTTAATCTTAAAATTCGGAGGAAAAAAAGTCAGAATTATGACTTTAATATCAAAATTCTGAGATTAAAGTTTTGATTTGCTCGAGAAAAAAGTCAGAACTCGAAATTTATCTATTTTTCTCTGTGGCCCTGATCTTTTGTAACTACTGCTGGCTCTATGGATGTGTGTGTGTGTAACTGGTTCAAATTCAGTGACAAAAGGCTGTTCCCTCAGACTCAGACTGGCATTTGAGGAATGTTTTCTGGACTGCTATTGTTACAGCAGACACTGCCTCTGAATGGATGTTCCCAGTGAATCTGAAGTAATTGAATTTGGCATTGTAAGGAAATATTACCTCTTTCAACAGTTTATTCCATTTTTTTTTTTATATCCTCTCAGTCTAGGAGTCTTCCTTCATGTAGGTGTTTTTTTCCTCTGTGCAAATGCATGTGATTTCCCAGTTCCCGTTTCAGTCACCAGTTTGTCTCAAGTTACTTCCATTTGTGCACCGTTTTGCAATCATAGCAAAAAACATGGGTACAGCATTCTTTTCTTTTTATTCAGCAAGCCACTGGGGTTGATTTTGTTGATCTATTGGAAAATAAATTATAATGCTAAAATATTGCCCTTTATCTATGAAAATTAGACCATTTGTATGTGGTATGTGTATCCTACTTCTGTTAGGAGCCCTTAAAATGATTTTTGCAGTTTGACATGGTCCAATCAAAGTGGATGTTTAAATGAATCATTTTAATGAAGGACACACTATTTAAGGCACAATGACTGTGTATGTCAGAGCAATCAGGTTTTCAGGCCTGCATGCCAGGATAGAATCCAACAAAAGTTTGCTAATTATGCTCAAGTACTACTACACCAAGTTTGAGCTCAGTACCTGTAAAACTGTCTGGGTTATAACCATTTCTGTTTTGACTAATGTTACTAGCTGTTTCAGTCAGTTAGAATCGGATTAATGCAAACAGGTAATTCATTGTGGATGTTGATCCAGTGATTATATTCTGAAAGTTTATTTTGCTAACAAACAGGGTAATGCTAATCTGGCAAGGTAATGCCATATTATTAGTGTCTTTATAGACTTGTAAATAAGCAAACCTCTTGTAAAAAAATCTGTTTTCACTTATTTTGCAGCCTGTGCTCATTTCAAATCATTTTGCTAGCACAGGCAAACAATGATCAGAATAGTCATAACTTTTTTAATGAGTTTGATGTAGGCACAGATCACAGAAGTGTGCAAATGAAAGCAGACAGTCAGCAGTTAAACATGGAAGCAGTAGTATCATTCTGAGGGGAGTTGGGAGTAAGGAAAAAAAGTTTCATAAAACTACACGGAAATCCTGCTTTAATGTATTTCTGCAGAAACCCCAGGTTTACATTTCAACAAAAATGAAACAAAAACACTAAAAAATACAGTAATTACATCTTTAAAAAAACTCTGTGACCCAGTTAGGGTCCAAACCTTTATTCTAATGAAACATGCAAAAAGCTGGTAAAGGTTGAGCGTGTTAAAAAATAAAAAATAAAATAAAACAAAAAAAGGAGTTGGTGGATTAGTGCCAAGCTTGCAGGATTATTCTTTAAAAAAACATCAGGCTGTGTAAAAATGTTTTGTTAAAGTACAATATTTTAAATTGTATAGAAAAAAGTCCCATAATTTGGCATTGGATTATTCTTTGCAAAATGTGATTTGCATTTAGATCATAAAAAAAAGCATTCAAGTACAGGATGGGTTTAAAAACAAAAGGTCCAAACTAGAAAGTTTCAGAAAACTTTGTTGGCACCATATTTAAGATGTTTTTAAAATTTATCAGTTTGCGATAGATGCTGCAACTCGTAAAACACATGGGTACACTTAGAAAAAATAATTAGGCATTTGGATCAATTTAAAAAATAAAAGTTCAAATAAACCACATCTATCATTTTTTTTATATTTCATTGTAAATTTGTGGCCTTTTTGAAAAACACATTTATATATGTATCTCCAACCATCTCTTTACCAACACACCTCTGTAATTCAACACAACAAAGATCACCTGTTCTTACTGGAGAAAAAACTTATTTGTAAATGCACAAAGCAGCTAAGGTGAAAAATGAAAGAAACCCCTCTTTGAACATTTGCACTGAATATCAAAGAACATATCCAATCATTTAATGCAGGAGTCTTTCTGAATAAAATCAGGTCAGAGAAGTACATCTAGTCCACTGCTCGTCTGCTTTTATTGAAACAAACTCTGATCTCCGTAGAAAACAAATTCCCATACATGGCTTTTATTACCATGGATTAACGTTTCTTTTATTTGTAATCATACAGAAATCCCATTTCAAGTTTTAAATACATATATGAAACCTTTAAAACAATAGAGTGAACACCAAAGAGATTATAATATTCTGAAAAATGTAACTCCACAGCTTATAGCAAAGCTGCATGCAAATCATAGGAGTAAAAAAAGTTTGAGAGCTTAGTGTGTTCAGAATTACAGCAAAGTTACAAATTAAGGTTGATAAAGATAAAATCTTTCTGAATTTTACACCACACACAGTTTTGCGTGTGTATGTGAGACAATATTAGAAACATTCTGCTGAGCGCTTCAGACAAAATCAGATATACAGATTAGTTTATATGAACATTATTTTTTAAGTGAAATTACACAGGTGTTTATCATATTTTTGTCATTCAAGGAGAAGAATATATTTACATTAATGAGTATTAGCCACCTGTGTCAAGACTGGGGGGGGGGGGGGGGGGCTTTTTGTAGCAGAAATCACACAAAAAACAAAACAAAAACAATGACCAGATAATGACAAAAGGAGTTGAAAAACAAGAAAACCTTACAGGTTTTTAAATAAATCAAATCAAGGATCAAATCCTGTAGGCTGATACTAAGTGTATGTTTTTAATCATGTCAGTGCTTTTTTTTTTCCAAAGTTAATTGCTATACAACAGTTCAGCTTTCCACGTCATCAGTCAACCTCAGTTCATCTGGGTTTCTTCAAATATTTTTGGCCCACTCTCCTTTCAGAATACCAGTCTACTAATGGTGTTAAAGCCCCCTCCCCCTCCACCCCCACCAGATGGGCCACAGCTCCCGGGTGGGTTGTTGTCATCTGAACCGTTGGGCCTGAATGAGCACGAAGATGAAGAGGCCTGAAGAGCCTGGGTGCGAGCGCTGAGCTCCTGCTCCTGGTGTTTGCGAAGGGGTAGACAACAGAAATGGTAAAGATACTATATTATTGCTATATGACATTCAAATGCATGAAAATAAATGTAATAAATAAAATGAACTGTTTTAGACAGTAGGTATGTATTCCTACAGCTCCCTCTAGAGGTGATGTACTGGCATACATGTTACTAAGGTTGTATTCAAGCCTGATAGTCCGGTAGACTCGGTTCAATTGGGGACCAAAATTGCATGATTTGTTTACATTTTCAGTTGGTGCGCTTCGTATTCACACTGTACTTTGTCAAACGAACTAAACCTGTTCCCTCCCTCGTCTGTGGTGGCACTGCACCAAGAACCACTGAAAGACATAAAAAAAAACTCAGAAGACATGGGGCGCAACTTCCTTCTTCGCAAAATGTAAACAAACATGGAGTATCATCAGATTTGAGTGGTTGTAGGATTTATGTTTGGCTTTTGGCAAATGTGCCTAACAGTCTTAACAATGAGTTCAGTATGCACGGACGATGAGGCGGAACCGCAGAGAATATTGTTTTTTTTTTTTTGCACAAGGTGGCTGAAACGGCTCCATGTGAGGCAGCGTTCACAGAGAAGCAGTGCATTATTACTGTTAGTACTCAGAATGCCTTGTGTTGTAGTCCGCTTCTTACAGAGTTCACTTCAACCAAACCGAGACCTATGTTTGCAGGTGGACCAGAGTTCGTTTTTTTGGTCCGAATTAGAGTTTGATTATGCATTCCCCAAACGAACTGAACGTTCCAAGCAAACGAATAAGAGTTTGATTAAAGCGGACTAAACAGGACTGGTGTGAATGCAGCTCATTGACTTAAGAAATTCCAACAACTTTTAAACAGAACCACTCAGATTTCACTCTGAGGGCAAAAAATCATGTATTCTTACCTGCCTCTTAACAAAAGTACTGTCTATGCTCTTTTCAGCACTTTCCACTTGAAATCGTATAGTGTCTAAAACAGTAGTAAACATGTTGTCTATCAGGTTACATTTACTGGGATCATATAAAGTAGACATGTCATGATTTTTAAATCATTCAGTTGGGGTTTATAAAAGTGGAACTGTAATGCTTTAGACTGAATTCCTCCTTATTGTAACTCCACAAGCCCCTCTTTCACCCTTTTTCTGAGGTGTGTCTCAGATTAACTCATTTTGAGGCTGTCTCTTTAAAACCAAATGAGATGCTTCTCCCTGTGCCCCCCCTCCGGCTTCTAGAGTGGTCCATTGTACTTTGATAGAAGGGTTTATGACAGAAATGTTTTATTTACAAATAATTTAAAAGATGTCAACAAAGAAGGACTTGACCATCCAGCCTTACATGTTGGAGTCTGACCCAGAGCCAGAGGAGAATGAAGCTGACCAAATTGTAGTTGGTAAGTCCAGATATTATTTGGCAGTTCTGTCGCAAATAGTGTGATGTACTTGTTCATAAGACTTCATACAAAATAGAGAAAACTGAATGGGATTAAAAATATGACCCCAACAGAATCTAAGCAGGACCAGGAGAGAAATTTACATGTAAATTTTCTGCACTCCTAGAAATTCCAAGTAAAAAAAAAAAAAGATGCATTTATTGGCTGAAAGTGAATTTTGTCCCCTTTAAAGTAGTTATAACCATTTAGCTATCCACATTTATGCAATATGTGCCATGGAATTTCTGTAGCAGATTAATTAATATATTATGCTATATATTTTAGGAAATGAGTAACTACTTCTAAAAAAAGATTATATTTTTATATTATATTATATTATACTTTTATTTGAGGACATTTCATTAATAATTAAGAAATAATTCCATCTATAATCATGTTTACACTCTTTAAAACACTAGTCTACCGCCTATTTTTTAAATATCTGCATATATATATATATATATATATATATATATACACACACACACACACACACACACACACACACATCAGGAAAAAGGAGCACGAGAAACTGGAAAAATACCAGGGCCTCAAGGAGGAACTGGAAAAGGCCAGGAAGGTGAAGACCACAGTGGTGCCTGTGGTTTTTGGGGCCCTCGGGGCAGTCACCCCCAAACTGGAGCAGTGGCTACAACAGATCCCAGGAACAACATCAGACATCTCA
>JARVJO010000111.1:17643611-17678252 GCA_031762555.1 Cynodonichthys magdalenae | reverse complement strand
CTAATAACGTCCATTTAATGGACTGACAACATTCCATTTGAAGCAGGTGGTTCCTGAATGCAACAGCTTGTCCAGCCCGTGTTGAGCTGTCAATCATGATTCTGCACCATCTGTCATCCGAGGCCCCGCCCCCCATGCAAAAACAGTGCCAAAAGTTTAAAACTGAAAAAAGAAGTTTGAAATTGAAAAAAAAAAAAAAAAGTTGAAACTGAAAATACAAGATGTTTGAAAAATTTTCAGTTTCTAATATTTTTTTTTTCCAGTTTCAAATATTAATATTATAATTATACTTATAATAATTATAATTGTAATAATTATTATAATTATAATATAGTATTAATTTTACATTAAGTCTGTAATCGTTTCAGGCATCTAAAACTTAGACAACAAAAAAAAGCAAAGACATCAATTTAAAAACGTTTTCTCACCTGTGGAGGAGATAATAGCAAAGACTTCCTGCAGCGAAGGCAACAGAGTAGTTGGGTCAGCCTTCCAGATGTTCTGCAGCAGTGTGCTAACCTTTGTCACCTGCCCCACATACTCCCTCAGTTCTCGCTCTTGGCTGGCAACGCATTGGAAGCAGCTAATGGTTCGAACCAGCTGCTGACAGAACAAAATGCCTGACTTGTCCCTTGGGATGCACTGCATGAAGTCTGACAGCAGAGTGCACAAATGGGCACAGAGACCAGGATCCGGACGTTCACACACCATCCTCAAAACCTCCACTTGAATCACATTGAAAATCTCCAACACAGAGGGACAGCTGATGAGAAGCCGCAGGCAGCAGTGAATGTAGTCTATTATAGCTGGGTCTCTGTGGTCCCGCTGTCCATAGCCTTGCTGGAGCAAACTGAGAGCAAAGTCTTTATTAAAGAAATGCTCAAACTCCAGTCGGTGGTAGCGCGCATAGGCATCGAGAACCTGAAGGCCAATCTGCTTCTGGAAAGCATCTTCACCAAGCAAGATGAGGCGGGTGGTGAGGGTGAACAGGGCTCGACACTGCTCCTCTGTCACCTCTTTCTCTGCCGCCTCCACAACTTTCTTTACTATGGCTCTTTTTACTGGAACAGAGTGATCGGAACTGACAAGGCCCTCCAAAATCTTGTCCATAATGTTGGTCTGTAGAAACCAGTAAAAAATAATTAGTTGCCAAAAGTCACACACTTTCTATTGTGATAAAGTATTCCATTGAAAAAACAGACTTTATTTGTTAGTTTGAAAATATTACTCAGGTTAAACTCAAAATAGAAGGTTTGGACCCATAAGGATAGAAAAAAGTTTTGAACTTCACAATTTTTTGAATAAATAAAAGCACTGGAGGATGGAAGTGTTTTCCAACTCATTTTCATGATCCTAACGTTTTACAGTTTGCTCTTTCTGGAACCTTGATTAGAACATTGTTATAAGAGTTAGCCATATCTGTACTCTCAGCTGAAACACATCTGTTTTCAAAACTAAAAGCCTCATGACACATAAAGGCCTTTTTAACCTTTCTTTTAGATTTGTTTTTGTTGCTGACCAGATTGTCAGTCCTCAAGGGTAGACCACATGCACTTGTGTGTCATGTGGTGCCATCAAAATGTAATCAGTAAGGTGGAAAATATTTACTTTACAATAATTGACAACTCTAATTTATTCCATTTGGGGGGAAATAGATGTACAATTATTTTGTGGGCGAGTGAAGCATTAGACTGGTAACTCTGTTCTGCGATATGTCTCATTATCACCATAAAATCTAATTTAGGAAACAATATATATGTTTTCAGTGCCCAGTAAATTCCACCCATTTAAAAAATACTATTTTCGATCTAATGTAATATCTAATCTCATGTTTAATCTAGTCTACTCTGTTATAATAGATTTTCCTTCATTTGTTATTCGTTTGGGGTCTCATGTGTTTTGCCCAATTTTTAACCCTTCAGAGAAGAGAAATGCAATCAATGTTCAACAAACAATATATACTTTTATCACTGGTTGAAAAGACGAATTAACAGGTGAGCATATTTTGTATTTATTTATTTAGCTTTAACAATTAATTAAGCCATTCAATTTTTTAAAATGTTATGTGTTAAACTAAACAGTGAAACGTAAAAAAAATCCTTGTTTTGAAGTTAATTAGGACAAGTCCATCATAATACAATTATTCACTGGGATAAATAAACAAAATTAGGTGTTTCCATGTTTTTGTAATCAAACAACAATGACTGCAACCTAAATTTAAAAAGCTGCATGTTATGATGAGATATGTTTAAATTAGATTTAACTAGTGTTAGCCCATACAAATTATTTCATTAATAACACTGGCTGAGGATGTCAACAACCAACAACAGCGTTCTGAAAGTGTAGAGAAGAAGCTGACAGCTAATGCTAATGCTAGTTCAGTTTAACGCATTCCTCCTTTCGCGATACACGCTCTTACAAAATATAAAACTTGAATTTGGGGAAAAGTGAGGATTTTTTTTAATCTCTATATTTTTCATAGTGACGAAATAGCAATATTATTAATGATAACAAACAATAACAAAGCAAAACAGGCCTAGGCAAGGATCAGTCGGGCAACACTGACTTAGCATAAATACCACCACGAATGAACGCTAGAGCCCTAAAAACTTGTACTTACCTAAATATAACATTTCAATAAATTCCAAACGTAATCTTATCCGCTGTCAGTCGGATTTGGACTTCTTCTCACAGATAAATTCGTATTACTTGGTTTATTTCATCGCTCAAAATCAGCTGATTAACCTTTCTCTTACGTCATTCCGACGGACGGCTACGTCGTCAGGACCCTTAAAGCTGTTTTACATATGCCTGATCTAAAACAAACAAAAAAAGGACCCACTTAACCACAAATTCGTCGCTTTTAGTAATTAGTTTAAATATTGATACATTAGATATGTTAGATATTGTCAGATAAATGTAAGTATGTCTCATATTGCATGTTGCTTTGTTTACAATAAATAAATAAATAAAATGGGTTTTCTTTCAGTTTATTTTCATTAATTCAGTCAATTTCGAATAAAACTACTGAAATGTAGGAAATCAAAATAAAATAAAAAAAATCACAATAAATGAACGCGATTTAATAAAACAAAGAAAACTACAAACCTGTCAACTGTTTATTGTGTGTAAATAAATAGTACATGCATTATATGTCAAATTCTTTAAGTAAATTGTAAACCATTTTTTCATTCTTATGTGTATAGATAGTATAAAAAAGACAATGAAGGTTGTAATATATAAAAAAAATTTTAAAGACATTAAAAAACTGACATATTTTATCAATCAACCTAAATAGACCATTCAACCATGAAAGATTTAAATTTGATTGAAAATTGTGGGTTCTGTAAAACAAATAAAGAAACAACCAAACATTTATTTTATGAGGGTTCAACAGAATATTACACTTTATTTCCCCCTCTAAATCCATAGATATGGATAGATATCCATAGATAAAATATTCAGTTTGGCTTATTTCTAGAACATAATAATGTAGAAATTTAATAAATAACACAATCAAATAATGTAATCATTGTAACAACATGCATGTTTCGCAAAGTGATCTGCCTCATTCTGTAAACTAACTCATCCTGCATGAAATGTGTCTGAGCAAGATGCTTGACGCAAAAGCTGAAAAATTGGACGCTTTATTGAATGAATTTCAGTTAATAACCCTTTAACTATTTTATTCTTTGTAAAAATATTAAAACTGAAAATTTTCTTGTTTTATATTATTGTATGATTTGTACTCTAAATGCAAATGTAAGTCACTCATTTTTGTATATGAGAATATATTTTTTTTCCCCCAATATTTTCTTTTGTTCAATTGAAAAAAATCTATTTGGTACCTGGTCATCGATAGCGTAGCTTTGTGTTTTCAGAAATACTTTTCATTTTTTGTCAACTTCATTTACTTGCAGATTATGTTTAGTTACTAAAAGTTGCTATTTAAAACTTGCTTTCATTTAGTGTTTCATACTGAATAAAACCAATAATCAATGTCATTTACAAACAGAAAGGTGAAATTCAACAAAAGAACTACGAGCCACATCAAGCTGGATCATGACTCTCCGTGTCACACGGCAACAATTCCAACCTTCAGAGTGAACGCAACACAGTCAAGTCTCGCGATAGAACGCGCTCGCCGATACAATAGCGCGGGTGAGCGAGAAAAAACCTTGCTAGCGCGAACGTGCTGAACCGGTGCGTCTTTCATTATAAACAACAGGTTCGTTCTAACTTACTGCGGTGAACCTCTGAATTTCTTAACTTATTTTAAACGGGAACACATTGGGGGCCTGATAACGATCAGTATATCCCACTAGAGGAAGGAATCGAACAAAAATGTCCGAAAGCGAAAACTGCGCTGAACAGCGGGAAGAGCCGACTGAACTTGAAGAAGCCGGCGGACCTGAGGTAAGACGGTTTAAAATGCGCTTTGTCTATTCTGGTTACCCAAGAACATGTCTGTTTAACATGCCGCAGACGTTTACAACCATGATAGCTCCCGTTCCCTGCCTTCGGGTATCCCGGTTTTGGCTGTGTGAAACTTTCACTCGGTCCCTGTTAAAATGGGTATTGAGCTAGTTAGCTAGTAGCGGCGGTGCTATCATTAGCTAACACAGCAGTTCTGTGCCTAGCAAGAACTGAAGCTGATGATACGGCGAAGACTGATTAGTTGCGAGACTAGCTTTAGATCCACAGACCATTGCTGCTGCCAGTGTCCCTCCTTTTCATTCTCTGTCTTCTCCCAAAAACAAGTGGGATGATCGCTGGCTTTGATCACTGATCAGTTTTTAGTTAAAGAGCACCCTTCATGTCCTATCCGCCTCTTTGTTTTCAGAACAGCAGCGGCTGTTGAGAGTCGCGCATTTCAGCTGCAGTTTATGTTCAATTTTCATCAGGACGGAAAGGGTGTGGATACTAACTGCTGCAAGAAAAGCGCATTCATCAAACTCAAAACTAAAGTCTCATCATCAACATAATTTAAGCTAAAACGACTAAGGACTAGTAAACGTGTTCATAACTTACAGATGACATATTTGTCAGAGTTTTGGGGTTCAGCTATATAGCTTACAAATAATGAGCATCTCATTACTCTTCCTGGAATGAATCCATGACTCCAGGTCCACAACTATCACCACAGAAGTGGCGGATCCTGAGAGACAGGAGTACCAAATAGTCATTCTCCAACGTCAAAATGACCTAATTAACTTAGCTCTGTACCTGATGTAAACTAAGTAAGGGGAATTCTGGTTTGTTTGACCAGTATAAGGTGAAACTTCAATCTGATGTCATTTATATGTGTGTGTATATGTAAATTTGTTCAGTTTGTTAAAATATGCTATATTTATGTCCAAAAGAGGCTTCCAGATAATTTTTCATGTGAAAACAGCCTAGTAATATTTAGCAAAAGTCCAAAGGATATTGCAATCTCGATTTTTTGCTGATAAAATAACCTAATGCCTTAAATGATTAGTGATGTATTGTTGTAATACCACATATTTAACTCAAATATTGTTAGAAATGTAAAAAATAAAGTTATGTTACAATCTCTAGTAGTCAAGACTTGGTGTTAACTTGTATTTAATGATATAAGAACTTTATTAATATTATGGTTTTCTATATAAATATCAGTGACCCTTCCACTGATATTGTTTTACTAGTTAATCTTTTTCTTTTTTATCTGCTTTATTTAAAATAAATCAAAATATTATCTCTAATTACAACTGTTCTGTTTTCCATCTCATCTGGTTCAGGAAAAGTCTGACTCCTCAGATGCTGGAAAGGAGTCCTCCTCAGATACTGGGGCCGATGGTCAAGATGCATCCTCCTCATCATCAACAAAACCTAAAGATTCTACTCCTGGTTATGAGGAGAAAGTGGTAAATAGATTTTATTTGTTCACTGGATTAACTGATATCACTTGCCTTTTGAGTTTGTTTACATTAGTGTTGACGCCTTACTTCCTGTGTAATGCAGCAAACAGACCGGACCAACAGATTTGAATATCTTCTGAAGCAAACAGAGTTGTTCGCTCACTTCATCCAGCCTGCTGCACAGAAGACCCCAACTTCCCCTCTGAAGATGAAACCAGGTCGTCCTCGGATCAAGAAGGATGAGAAACAAAACCTGTTGTCTGTTGGAGAGTGAGTATTTGTCCCCCCCTGTGTAGTTTACTTTTATTTTGATCTGAAATTATTGAATGTTTCTCATCTCATCTTTGACAGCAACCGTCATCGTCGCACAGAACAAGAGGAGGATGAAGAGCTTCTTAACGAGAGCACAAAGACCACCAACGTGTGCACTCGCTTTGATGAATCTCCTTCCTGTAAGCAGTCACCTGTTTTTGTATGAAATCAAAGGGCGATTTGAGCATCAGTATTTTAAACAATATACATAATGAGTAAGCTGTTCCAGAAGTTAAGTGTTGTCTTCTTTTCTCCAGATGTAAAAACAGGAAAGATGAGGGACTATCAGGTCCGTGGTCTGAACTGGCTCATTTCTTTGTATGAGAATGGAATCAATGGGATCCTCGCAGATGAGATGGTCAGTATTTTCCCTCCTCCAAAATCACTGATATTCACCTTTAAGGATGTGTGAGTGAATTTCAGTTTTGTGCTGCTTCTGTGTAAATCGCTGCCTCTCAACACACTGTCAACTTGTTCTCAGGGACTGGGAAAGACCCTGCAGACCATTGCCCTGCTGGGTTACATGAAACACTACAGAAACATCCCTGGCCCGCACATGGTGCTGGTTCCCAAGTCCACCCTTTACAACTGGATGAACGAGTTCAAGCGATGGGTGCCCTCTCTACGTGCAGTTTGTCTGATTGGAGACAGAGAACAGAGGGTAGGTTTGGTCAAAATTGTAGTGGTTTAAATAGACAAATATAAATTTAGTTATTTGCTTTTTATTTGTAGTTTTATAGCCAAAACCAGTTGCTTTCAGTTAGCTTGAGATGCTAGCAAAAGTTTGTTTGCTGATAAATTTGACCAATGTTGCTGTATGCATGGAACCTGTTCGTGTGTATAAAATGTGACCTATGCTGGCAAAACAAGTCACAATGAGGAATTTTTCAACATTGAATTATTATTTTGTAGCAAACGGTACTGTAGCATTTCTAATGACAGGTACTCTCTCGTCTGTTTGTCCCCGACATTTTCCAAGCAGTGTGTGCTGTGAGACAGTCTTGAAAAAAATCTGTGTCTTTATGCACTCATTTTTACTCAAATTTCAATTATGGCAATTCTGTGTTCTTTCTGACTCATTTTGCCAGCATGGGTCACAAATACATTCACCATTCTTTTAATTTTTATCTTAAAATGTCTTTACTGCAATTTTTCAGACTGCCCTGATCAGAGATGTCTTGCTGCCAGGAGAGTGGGACGTCTGTGTCACATCCTACGAAATGCTCATCATTGAAAAGGCCGTCTTCAAGAAGTTCAACTGGAGGTACCTGGTCATCGATGAAGCTCACAGGATCAAGAATGAGAAGTCAAAGGTCAGGCAGCTGCAGAACTAAAACACTCTTTTGTTTTAAACTTTTACATGCAACATTACAAAACAATTAAAAAAAATAATGTCTTTGCTTTGGGGTAGCTTTCAGAAATTGTGCGCGAGTTTAAAACCACCAATCGTCTGCTTTTGACTGGAACACCCCTTCAGAACAATCTGCATGAGCTTTGGGCTCTGCTCAACTTCCTGTTGCCTGATGTCTTCAATTCAGCAGAGGTGTGTTGTTATATCCCTCCTCAAACTCTACTGCTATAAGCAATCTGTTCAGTGTTTAATTCATTTCTGTTTGTTCTACAGGATTTCGATTCATGGTTTGACACAAACAACTGCTTAGGTGATCAGAAGTTGGTTGAACGTCTCCACACTGTACGTTCTGGAGGGTCTTAAATATCACATAAAAAAAAATAGCAGTCTTGTTCAAATACTGTTTTGTTGTGTAGGTGCTGCGCCCCTTCCTGCTCCGTCGTATCAAAGCAGACGTGGAAAAGACTTTGTTGCCCAAGAAAGAGATCAAGATATATGTGGGTCTGAGCAAGATGCAGCGAGAGTGGTGAGCATCTTTACTAAAGTTTTAAAATATTTTGACCTTTATTTTTTAATTAGGTTTATTCACAGGCTGGGGAATGATTATGAAGGCAACTTTTAAACTAAATTAACTCTAAGCTTTTTTTTTGTGACAAACAGCTTCAGATAATTTAATCTGTCTTTCAAAACCCTTCAGGTACACAAAGATTCTAATGAAGGACATCGATATTCTGAACTCTGCGGGGAAAATGGACAAGATGCGCCTGCTAAACGTTCTCATGCAGCTCAGGAAATGCTGCAACCACCCGTACCTGTTTGACGGGGCCGAGCCAGGCCCCCCTTACACCACCGACCTGCACCTGGCGGTGAACAGTGGAAAGATGGTGGTGCTGGACAAGCTACTGCCTAAGATGAAGGCGCAGGGTATGAAGCCTGTAAATGCTTATACCATAGTGTCGTTGTAATAACGTAATGTTGCTATTATTTCATTACTTATTCGAAAAAGATTAGCTTAACTTAAAGTGTCTGTGACATCATTTTTTTAAATAAATATGAATACTTTTTTGAAAGATAACATTGATATACGGTATGATATGATTGATATATATTGCAAAAAAATTCACGCCACTGAGATGAAAGTTGAGATATTTACATGAGAAATAACAGGAAGTGATGTCAAAGGGGAATGTTGGAATGTGAACAGAGCGCTGCTACAATGTCTAACAACACAGGCTGTAGAGAAGAATTTGATGTTTATTAGGTTATTTTGAGTCACTGTTGGTGAGAGATGAAGACGTGTCAGAGTTCAAATCATATTGTTTCAATTAACAAAGAGTTCCCCTTTGATGTCACTTCCTGTTTCATTTTAGTTGAGCCAAATTAAGAAGAAAACGGGTAAAATTGTGTGTATTATGCCTAATTTCTTAAATATAAAGATGATTTTTGTTTTATTTTTTGTATTTGAAGGATATGCAGGTCACAGGCACTCAATACTTCAAATACATCCACAGGTATTTAGGGTATGTTTTTTTTTTTTTTTTTTAGGGTCCCGTGTGCTCATCTTCAGTCAGATGACCAGGGTGCTGGACATCTTGGAGGACTACTGCATGTGGAAGAACTACGAGTACTGTCGTCTGGACGGTCAGACGCCACACGAAGAGAGACAGGTGAGCTCCACTTGGACAAAGCAGGATTTGTAACCTTTTATACTTTATGACTTGCCATTTCCCTTTTATTTACAAAAAAAATCCAATTGAAACACGTTAAGATCTTTACGGTTCTTTCAAAAATTTTGTTCTTTGAAATTTTTTTATCTGCAATTTAGCTATTTGTAGCCATCAAGTACCGTTTTGTAAACTTCAGTTTTTAATTGGGTTTTTTTCTACTTTCTTTCTTTAATACAAATGGTCAACTGACTTTGTTTCTTTAATTTTTGGCCAACTAATACAGTTGTCCATCTTTTAGCCATGGTTTTGGTGATGTTTCTCTTCCGTTTTTTACTGTAGCAATTCATTCTTCAACAAATTTCAGTCATCATTCAGCACTTAGCGTTACCACTGCATTTTCTGTGAAAATCTAGTTTCTCTAATTGCAAACTATTTTGTATTTTATTAAAAAAAACAACCCCCCCTCCCATCAGATTTCCATCAATGCATACAACGAACCAAACAGCTCTAAATTCATCTTCATGTTGAGCACCAGAGCTGGTGGTTTGGGTATTAACCTGGCCACAGCTGATGTCGTCATCCTCTACGACTCCGACTGGAACCCTCAGGTCGACCTGCAGGCTATGGTGAGCGCTCTCTCAAGCAGCACTCTGTCATTAGGAAGGGATGAA
The DNA here is from genome assembly GCA_031762555.1 of Cynodonichthys magdalenae. Lineage (NCBI taxonomy): Eukaryota > Metazoa > Chordata > Actinopteri > Cyprinodontiformes > Rivulidae > Cynodonichthys > Cynodonichthys magdalenae. The sequence continues at coordinate 17,668,372 of JARVJO010000111.1, read as the reverse complement.
GAAAGTACGGGTAAAAAAAATTGTTTTCTTGTGTTCGTTACAGGACCGAGCTCACAGGATTGGTCAGCAGAAGCAGGTGCGTGTTTTCCGTTTCATCACTGAAAACACGGTGGAGGAGAGGATTGTGGAAAGGGCCGAGATGAAGCTACGCCTGGACTCTATTGTCATCCAGCAAGGTCCTTTTTATGTCAACCATAATTTCAACTGTCATTAAATTTAAATTGGGATGCTAGAATGATGTTTAACATCCTACTACACACTGTTGTGATCAAATATTTTCTATTGATTAAAAGCAGCAAACTAAGTAGAAGGTTTCATTAACTGTTAAATATTTACAGCCACCGTTCACAAAGCAGTAAAATAAAAAGATATTTGTTTGTTTGAAAAAAAAAAGCTAAGTGAAAAGAATTGAGACATGACCATTGTTTTTTTTTAAACTTTTATGTTTTACAGGAAGACTTGTGGATCCTAGTGCAAACAAACTTGGCAAAGATGAGATGCTGTCCATCATCCGTCACGGCGCCACGCATGTGTTTGCTTCCAAAGAGAGCGAGATCACCGACGATGATATCGATGCAATTCTGGAGCGCGGCGAGAGGAAGGTACGTCCACAACAGTCCCTTTTTTAGAAGATAAAAGCCGTTTTTAAATTTGTTTTATATGTAAATTTAACATGTTCTGATTGTTTTGTGTTAGACTATGGAAATGAAGGAAAAGCTGTCATCTCTGGGCGAGAGCTCCCTGAGAAACTTCACCATGGACACAGAGAACACTAGTGTGTACACGTTTGAAGGAGAGGACTACAGGGAGAAGAAAAAGGTGAAAGTGCCTCACAGTTACTGTTTGCTCTGTAGCCGACAAATTTCCCCAAAACTATTAGATTTTTATGGTGGTTTTTCTTTCCCCTCAGGTCATCACCAACTGGATCGAGCCTCCTAAGAGAGAAAGGAAAGCCAATTATGCTGTGGATGCTTATTTCAGAGAAGCTCTGCGAGTCAGTGAGCCTAAAGCCCCTAAGGTAAGTCACTTTACGCCGAACACTCCACACACACAATGCATTAATGCAGCAGATATTATAACCACTGTGTCTTTGACAGGCGCCTCGTCCCCCCAAGCAGCCAAATGTCCAAGACTTCCAATTCTTCCCTCCACGTCTTTTCGAGCTTCTGGAAAAGGAAATTCTGTACTACAGAAAGACGATAGGATACAAGGTACACAAAACACTTCATTTAGAAGGTCATTACTTCTTTCGAGGTGTGTGCTGATCGGTTGGTTGCGTCTGCTCAGGTTCCTCGTAACCCGGAAATCCCCAACTCGGCTCAGGTCCAGAAGGAGGAGCAAGCCAAGATCGATGAGGCTGAAGCGCTTTCAGAGGAGGAACTAGAGGAGAAGGAGAACCTTCTGCAACAGGTACAGATGATTATCACATAAACAATCTGCTCTTAAGTAATGAAAATGGTTCAACTGTGTTTCAAAATACAAATTCACTTTATTTTTGTCTCTTCACCATAAACAACAGGTTTTAAGGGCAAATTTGTAAATTGGACAGTTTAATCTAGAAAGAAAACTGTCACGTTTATAAGGTTTTATATTAAAAAGAAATTGCAGGTGACAGTGTTGTTGGATGAAATGAAATGAATATTTTTTTTGATAAATAAGAAGTGATGGAAATAAGGTTGCCAGAGAAGAGGTGGGCTAGTTAAAGTATACTTCTGCCCACTCCTTTTGAGTGTATGACAATTGTATATTCATAATGTTTCTGTTGCCTTCTGTTGTTATGTTCAATAAAACTTATTTAAAACTTATTAGCTTCTAAAACAAATTATACTACATGTCATCACTGTGAATTTCATTAATTAAGACATTTCTTAAAGTTTAAAAATAGTATTGGTAACAAAACTAAATGGTTTTGTTAGAATGTCGTCTTTCACACATTTATACATGCTGGGGAGAACAGTTTCAGTCAGATGTTTACATACGTTGTTTTGGTTTGAGCGCCTGAACGAGCCACTCTTTAAAGCCTGCTTTGTTTTCCTCTACCGCGTACGAGCGCAAATCTTTACAAACAGAAGTCGCTATAATCTCTGTTATCTTATGTTTGTGATTCCTTAGTTTCATTTGTTTTGCCCCAGACAACGTATCGAAAGCCAACTTTAGCACTAAACGTCAATCCGATGTAAACATACGGCAAGCCGGGAGTGACACAAAATACAGAAACGCGCGCACATGTCGCCATGTGGAAACATTGATCTCATGCCCTGTGAATCGATTTTCCCAAATTTAAATGAAATTGATCCGAGATTGATTTAAAAAAATTTTCTTACCCAGCCCTATTTATTTGTATTTTTTGCAGGGCTTTACTATTTGGAGCAAACGTGACTTCAACCAGTTCATTAAAGCCAATGAGAAATGGGGACGAGATGATATTGAGAACATTGCCAGAGAAGTTGAGGGGAAGACACCCGAAGAAGTCATGGAATATTCTGGTAATCAAAATATACAATTTATTTTTTCTGTCAAAAAAAAGTTTATTCCTGCCTATACTAATGTTATGAGTTTGTTGATTCTGTTTATTTTTTAGCCGTATTCTGGGAGCGCTGCAATGAGTTGCAGGATATCGAAAAGATCATGGCCCAGATTGAAAGAGGAGAAGCCAGGATTCAAAGAAGAATCAGCATCAAGAAAGCGCTGGACTCAAAGGTAGCAAACTGACAGCAATTTGGCTTCTTAGCTTTTTATCACTTATTTTTGTGTTAGTGCTTTAATTCATTGTTTTGTTTTTTCTGTTTTATTTTATTTTTTTTACCTCGGTCTAATTACAGATCGGTCGCTACAAGGCTCCCTTCCATCAGCTCCGAATCTCTTATGGCACCAACAAAGGCAAGAACTACACAGAGGAAGAGGACCGTTTCCTCATCTGTATGCTTCACAAGCTGGGCTTCGACAAGGAGAGCGTGTACGACGAGCTCCGTCAGTGCATCCGCAACTCCCCTCAGTTCCGCTTTGACTGGTTCCTCAAGTCCAGGACTGCCATGGTACATTGTGTCTTTTTTTAACCATTTCTCCTTTTTTTGTGATCTTTATTATTATTATTATTATTATTATTAATAATCTCCTTTGGGTGTATAGGAGCTGCAGAGGCGATGCAACACTCTGATCACACTGATAGAGAGAGAGAACATGGAGCTGGAGGAAAGAGAAAAGGCTGAGAAGAAGAAGCGGGGACCAAAATCTGGCTCAGTAAGTCAGAATTCAGTCTCACATTAAAAAGATGCAAAGCAGACTGTAGATAACAGCATGGGTTTAATTTTGTGCCGGTGTAATATCTGACATTGAGTATAAATCAGTTTTAATTTACACACAGGGCACATTATTCTTAAAAGCAAAACTGTTTGACATTTTCCTGTGTTTGGTATTTTTGACCATTTTCTGCTCTTTATAGGCTCAGAAACGTAAACCAGAGGGAACCTCAGAAGGCCGAGGACGCAGAAAAAAGCTGAAATTGTGAAGCTGCTCACAAACTACAGTATCAGCGTTTGACCCCGGCAGCCAGCTCCGGTGTCATTAATCCTAGTATCTGTGTTTGTTTTGCAGGATGTGATAATGTACTGTGTAAAAAATCCTTGACGGACTGATCTGGTTGTATTAGGTTTTAGGAAAGTGCTCCCTAATGAGCCCAACTTGTTGTCACTCACCTAAACACTGCAGCTGTGCTGGTTTAGTTTAGTAGTTTAATGTTTGATTTTTTTTTTCTACCAGTAGTTAACTAAATAAATGTATTTATGCCTGCTGGTTGCACTGCATTCCATGTAACAATAAGTACCAATATTATTTTTAAGAAAAAGAATTGTTCTTTCATCTTTTTATGTGAAGTACAAAATGTCCCTTTGAGCATCACAAATAAATCTTTCCTTTTTTATATATAAAAATTCTACTGTCTGATCAAAAAGACACTCATTTAAAAACAATTATATTTAGCAGTTTAAGGTATAGTTTCATCCAAACCTTTGAAATTGTCACAAACTTGCCAAGACCTGATGAGAAAATCAGACTAATTGTTTTCAAGTTTCATCAGGTTGAAATACCTTTTTTTTTGTCACTGTCCTCTTTTAATATCTACACAGATAAAGTTAAAACATACTTCAGCTACATTTATCTCACAGACCTACAAAACACTGCATTCTCAGAAGACTAAAATAACATTTACAATCCCTTCCAGTCACTCTAAAGCAGGGGTGGGCATCAAGGGCCACAACCCTGCATGTTTTACTTGTTTCTCTGCTCCACCACACCTGATTTGAATGAATGGGTGACTAACAGGCTTTTGCAGAACTTTGAAGCGGTAATTCAATGACTGAATCAGCTGTGTTGGAGCAGGGAAAAAAGTAAAACATGCAGGGCTGCGGCCCTCGAGGACCAGGATTGCCCACCCCTGCTCTAAAATGATAGTGGTGGCACAGGCTTTTAAAAGCACAACAGAAAAATAAAAATGATCACATCGTCATTCATTCAGGTCAGATCCATCTGACTCTACAAAACAAAACGATATAAAAACTTGATATTTTAAAAATATGAAACTAAAAGTTACCTTTCATTCATGAATCCGTTGCATTTAGTTTTCTAGCATGCATTTGCAAATCACAAGTGTAAATGCAATTTTTTGTAATTCTGTAATTCTGAATCAGCTGTTGAAGGCACAAACTTACAGTACATTATTGCCAAAAAAATCAAGGATCATATATCAATAGGCCTCCTAACTGGTACATTCTCTGCATGTAGGCCTCTGAGCACTGACGTTCTGTTCTGTCCACAAGCTGCACAGGGATTTCTTCAGTGCTAAATTTCAAAGGCACAGTGCTGAAGGGGACTGGTAATTATTATATTTTTTTAAATAAGGGACAGATGTTTTAAGGTGAAGCAGGATCCACCTTTAGACTTCAGAGCTGTCCGAACTGCTCCACAGACCTGCCAAACCGTGACTGTAGGCAGATGAGGAGGAAGTGGCGTATGGAGGGAACTGACTTTTCTTTTCCCTCCTCTTGCGCCGCAGCAGCAGAATAACAATGGTAGCGATGACGCAGATGAGAAGGATCAGACCTGCAACACCCACCAGCATGGGTAGATAGAAGGTGTCAGCCGGCTCTCTGCTCGAACTCTCCAAAAGGGGGCGCTCCAGGAGGGGGTCACGATTCAGGGACCAGGGTTGCCTCTGGTTGACCACCATGCGGTCTGACCGGTCCAGAGCGATGTGCTGGATGTTGGTGCCTCGGTTGTTTTTGACACCGATGTCCTGGGCCAGGAGCGGACTGGAGAACGACGGGGCGGCACGGCGGTGGCGATTGGCTACTTCTGAGGCTTGAGGCTGCCCAGCGGAGGTGAAACCATGTTGGAGGTACTCGACACTGCGCTTACCGATGTTACGATTGGCATTTTCTTTGGAGCGGACGGTATAGATGGTGTGGATGAACCATTCTCTACCAGCAGCAACCTGAAAAAAAAGACCAACGTGCTCATATTCCTACCTATTTCAGTAGATGCAATGCCTTGAAGAGTTACTGACTTGAAAAAGTGGTGAAGAGGAAAGCATGAAGCCATCTGAGCCTGGCTGTCTGACCAAAGGCTGAGCTCCAGGGGTGTCTTGTGCCAGTTTGGCCTTAAAAGACACATCCCCAAATGCTGGAGCTTGAGTCTCTGGCTGGGCTTTGTCCTGCAGAACAACACACATGAATTAGAAATGTGGTAACCTCAATTTAAAAAAAACAAAAAGAATATCCCATATTTATTGCAAATTACCAGAATCTTGAATCTGTAAAGTAGAGAGGGAGCATCTGCCAAGCAGCCATACTCCTTATCGGTGGGGTTGTATTTGGGGACGTATCCATCGGCTCCAGTGCAGAGGAACACCTTCTCAATGCTGCAGGAGAAGGAGTCGCCCAAGTTCTGGACAGGGTCTACCATCACACGGCCATAAATGATGGAGCCTGTAGCGATAAACAAATTTCATCTGTCTTAAAGGCAGAGGCCAAGTTGTAATTTTACATCAAACCAATAGATGGCAGTGGTCTACTACCTTCTGAAAAAGCAGCATCGGTTCCTTCTCCAAAACTCATTGAGCCGTCAGACAACCAAAGCTCTTTCTTGGACAGGAGGAACATTTGAGTATTTAGACTGAATTCAGCTGCCACTGGGTCACTCACCTGGAGACAGTGGGTTTCACATTCAATAAATACAGTTTCTGCTATTTAGTAAAAGCAAGACAAAATGATTTCTGCCAGGTTATCGAGCCCAACCTGCTGGAAGCGAATGTCTACGTCAAAAGTAAGCGGCTCTCTTGGGTGGCATACAGGAGGAATACTAAACTCTCCATTGGGTGAAGCAATGCAGGGAACCAACTTCACAGTGTAGGTTCCAGAGTAATCTCTCACCTTGGAAGCAGATGGAAACATTGGTGAATTATTAAAATATTGACTTAATGTGGCATAAGAGATTGTCTCATTATGACTTACTGCAAAATCGGAGACAAAACTCCACTGCTGCATGGGCTGGTTGTAGGTCGGCTCAGTCCTGACCAAGGCCAGAGTAAACGTCAGCCCAGGATGGTCAGCACATATCACCATGGACGACACACTGGTTCCTAAAGGCGAACAGGCAGGCATTATTCTTTACGGCTGCACTGTATGTAATCTAACCTAGCAACCATGTTAGTATTTCTTGAAGTGTCTCACATTGTTTTGGTCTCTTGCTGCCTAACTGTAAATGCTGCAGGGTCATTTTAACATTTACTTAAATGACATTTGGCACGTTTTCACAGGAAGAACCCTAAAGCGGAACTCCAGAAATAGATGAAGATAGGGCATGCCGGCCACAGAGTAACCCAATAGGCTGCTGCTTGTATAAAATTAACCCAACAGGACTGGTTAGGGGCTTGAATGTTGTGCATGTGGGCGCCACTCTCATACCTGGATGAGACATAACAAACTGTCCCCTGAAACGAGCCTCAGTCTTGAAGTAAACTACAAGGCGACCCTCCTCATTTATGCGCATGCTTGTGGGGTACATGGCTCCTGTGAAAACAAGACAAAAATACTTGTATCCTCTTCAGATGTATGATTTAAATTGGGGGAAAATAAAAAATGAAAAAAAGAGCAGAGAACAGTAAGATGGTAGTACCTTGTAGTTCAGCTTCAGGTGGGCTGCCGATACCATCCTGCCACAGAATTGCTGTGTCATATACAAAGGTGAGTTTCAACTCTGACTGCAGATCAAAGTGCTGCCAGCCTCCAACAGCCACAGGAGAGTGAAAGACGTAGGACACAAATAAAGGTACACGCAGGGTGACGTATGACTGGACAAGATTCAGCACCTATAAGTGGGAAAACACAAACTCAAAAATAAAGTTGGAAAATGCAGTAATTAATATGTGATGAAGGGATTTCAGAGTTCAGTCTTATTTGATATCGTGTTTGCAGTGACACTCTACCTGTCCATCAGTGCCTATGGAACCTCCGCAGTCATTTAACAGCTCTGACATGTCATAATAGCTGGTGAACTCCCAGAGGCAGGCCTCCAAGTTGAGGTTCCTATAGAAGCGCAGAGAATTGGCTGAACGCATAACAGTGCTGTACTGGTACGGCGAAGTCTCCCCAATGATTTCGGGGTTCTTTGTTGCGTCTGTGATAAAGCCGTAGCCAGTTTGGATTTCATTGAAATCCAGTAGGTTGGAGCAGCGGTGGTTACCCACACGTGTGCCATCTGGGCTCAGAGTGAGCTCAAAGTTGGATAGAGGTTTTGTGGAGATCACTGGTAGCATTCCTGGTTGTGGGGAGATTTTAAGATTTTTAGAGCCCTTACCTGGTATGTGAACAATAATCACATATATGAAAAACTACAATCAAGTTTGAGATTTTACCATCCATGTGAGGCATAGTGATGGTCAGTTTGATGAGGTTAGGGAAGTCTGGATCATCTGGGCCTGTGTAGCGGATCTTAGCAGAGAAAGGTTCAGCCCCAACGGTTCCTGGGAGTCGAGGCTGACACATACCTGTAAAAATGAGTCAAAATCAAATCAAATAGAATTAATGGAGGCATGAATGATCCCAAGTTCCACGAGTTTTTCTCTTTCCCTGCTCACCTTCTTCATTGCTAATCACAACAATGGGACTGGACAGCTCCAGGCCAGCATCTCCATTGGCGTTGAAAGCTCTTGCTGCACACTGAACCCTGGAACCGGCTTGGAAGTAAATTGAATCCAAGGTGATTGACTTGGTGTTGGTGAAGAAAGTGTTAGTGTCTACCTCCCTCATGGGACTAGTCACTCCATCTGACCCAGTGGCAGCACTCACCAGCCAGCGAAACTGGGTCAGAGTATTGTTGATGCTCTCAGCAGAGCAGATGGATCCTGTTTTGTCAAAATCATGGTACTTTGGGTTGCAGGCCTAGAAAAACAGGCACACAAAAGCATACAAAATGTAGTAAAATTTCAATTGTTTAACAATTAAATTTTAGTAAGCTTTTCAGGAAAACAGCATCGTACCCACCGTCACACAAACCACAGGGTATCCATTGGGGGGGTATGGCCTGTCTCTGGTTCTAGATGTGTCGTCATACATGAGCAAGGACACCACCTGAGGGACTGCAGGGAAGGTAACATCTGCTACACTGTCCATCTCCTCAATGTACACAATGGCCTTGTTCATCTGGCAAGAAGAAAGACATCATCAGCTGCACTTGCTCATGTAAAATGTTAACTTCGCCAACAAATTTAGCTGAGAATGGAAATCATGTTCAGATGAGTCAGTGCTGTCGATCAAATCAATTTGTTGTATTTAGTTTTTACTAAGACCGCATTATCTTCAGAAAACTACAACATGTACAATGGTGGGAGTCTTTGTTTTGGGTTTGTTTCATTGTTTTTATATTCTTGTTTGCTATAACCTCTAGATGTCCTCAGTTGCCCCATTCTGGTTACCCATTTTCCTCCATGTTCTTATTCAGCAGACCTGTTTACATTTACCAGTCAACTTCTCAATATATAATAATCTGCACATTTGTCTACTAAGCTTTAGCGTAAACTAATGTTTACCCCAATAAACTCTGCAATAAATACGTAGGGTTGCGTACAAACAATTTAAATCTGGATTTCTCATTGTGTTATTCAACACATTTCTTTTATTGATTCAAAAACCTCTAAATATAATTATTGTATATGTTTGACACAGAGTGCAGAGGTCTCTCAGGGAGTTACAGTTTCATTACAATGTAATGAAGCACAAAACAATTTAGTGCAAGCTGACCTATTTCTGTGCCATGAATGGCATGCGGCTGATGTAGAGAGTATGGGTAGAATGTCACAGTTCTGTTTATAGATTTGTCTTCAGTTTGGCTCTGCAGGGATATTCTCCTCAGCATCTCATTCCAGAGGGAAAATCTTTTTAAAGGACCTGTGGTTCGAGTGTGCTGACAGCAAGGCCAGCTGCTGCCCGCTTGCTTACTTTAACCCAGGCTGACACGACAAGACGCACGTTAACTCGTGCAGGTCTGCTTGGAATGGCTTCTGGCTTCTGTTTTGCTTTTGAGTGTGTGTGTGTTTTTTTATGCCATGTGGCTTTTACTCACCTGTAGTTCGGCCACCATGTTGTCATCGGGCTTCATGTGTACAGTGAAGGCCTCTCTCATCTCTCTCTGACCGTCATACAGGATCTCGATTTCAACAAAATGTTCCTTCTCGTTCTCTTTGAACTCCACATCTTAGACACAGACAAGGAAGTGAGCAGTGATGCCAAAAGAGTTTTAAAAAATAAAATAATAAAACAAGTTAAAAGTAGATTTTCTTACCCTCTGACAGTGGGTTATAGTCATCTCCGGAGGTTGCAGACCCATCCTTTGTGTGCACTCTCACTACTGAGACCTTGGAGGTGTCTCCAAAACGTAGAATTGGAATCTTCACCATTGCCACATCACCTTTCACCTGGGGTTCACGCACGCTGTACTTGATTTCTGAAAATCGAATGATGGGCTCTGAAAGAGGGAACAGAGTGAAGTAAGGAATCTGCTTGCTGCTGGATAAATCTCAATCAGCGTATTAGAATTTCTGATCTATGCATTGAAATTATGTTTGATTTCAAAGAACACATACTATCTTTCTCATCTGTGATGGTGACCAGCGCTTCCTTCTGCTCCCCGACTGAGGCTCCATACCGAGACTTGCTCTTGGGACTTCCCAGCACCAGGCGAAACTCCTCATCCTCCTCATGGATTGAGTCATCCATCAGGCTGACCACACACTGTTTCTCAGACTCACCTGGAGAGTTCAACAGGGGGGAATTAGATAATGAAACAGACAAAAAGAGACATGGAGGTGTGTAGAGTCTCACCTGGCAGGAAGGTGATGATTGACGCGTTAGTGTTTGGCCTCTCGACGTAGTCCATCATGACCTGAGCAGATCCTTGACGGGTGTAACAGCGGACTGTGGATATGAGGCTGATGTCTCCGCTGCGATACACTGTGGCGCTCACAGCTCCATTGGACTCATCCACCTTGTAGTTTCCATCCTTAAACTGAACCTTTGGCACTTCAAACAAACAAACAAATAAAGAATCATTAAGTTATGGGAAAGTTTTCAGAAGATTCTGGATGAAAATTTGCCTTTTTACTTGAATTTAATGAAACTCCCAGAAAGTAACGCTTTGGATGTACGTCTACAACTGATTAACTTTTTAAGCAAACCTGATTCAAGAAGGCTGGCACAGCTAATCAACCTTAGCAAATGCAAAAAAAAAATGTCTATAACAGTTCTTTTTACAGATATTGAGCTAGAATTTGCTGTGATTATAGCTGAAAGTGATTTGCATCGCATATTGTGAGCACTAATAAATCTTGCAAGATCTTTGTTTAAAACATTGACTTGCCAAGTGGTTGGTGATCTGATTTCTTGCGAACAAATATATTTATTTGCCCCATTTTTATTTATTTTTCATTTTGTGAGTTGGAATTTGAGAAAATAGGAATATACAATAACTTGTTACATGTCCATGTATTAAGTGGTTGTTCCCATTGAAGTTATAACAATAATTAATTATGTATCTGTCAGCAACTGGAAATGACTAAACTGTATTAGAACCATTTATAGACACAAACTTTTTATTTTTTTTACAGTTTCTCCAGTTTTTTTTTTCAAAATTATATGTGTTTGCTAAGAATTAATAGAACACTACAAGCTACCTCAAGTCAGTACGAGCTCACTGCAACACAACATTTACAAAAAATTGCTTGTTTGTTGGTTTGCTCACAGCATAATAAAATTAAATAATACTGAACACTCACAATCAGTGATGGTATCATTGATGGTGATGGTCGCCCTGCTCGGTTCCCCTAACACTGCATTCATGGGCATCCTCAGCACAAGGTCAAATGTCTCTGGCCCCTCCAGCTTTGGCTGACCCAAGTCATCCAAGATGGTCACCCTGAATGTCTGCATCGTCACTCCTGGAGCAAAGTCCAGGTTGCGGCTGATACCCACGTAGTCAAGTCCAGCTGGTAAATAGAGAGAGGAAACCACAAAGTAAAACTATACTTTAATACAATACAAAGAAACTGAATAATTAAATTTTTTTTCACCTTCTGCTGAAACAGGATCACTCTTCCTGGAGCGGACAGTGACCGTAGCTGTTTTGGACAAGTCTGTCCCTGTCCTCCAGACCTTAACCTCAACGTAGCCTGAACTCTCATCTACGATATACTCAGGTTCTCCGAAGTACAGTGAAGGTTCTGAAAGATCAGAGAAGAATAGGTAGGATAAAGATTAAACAATGTTTTACTCTAACTTTGGTAAGAAATTTTCCACAAAAGAATTGTGGTTTTGTTTTCTTAAGACACAAGTGTTTTATGTGGGATATATTGGCAAAGCTGAGCTAATGCATCCATGTTTTTTTGTTTTCTGTCTTGGCACAGGAAGAGATCAGTCATCCATTTCATCCTTCCATCCTCCACCTGCTTTTATCTGAGCCCAGACAGCTCTGTCTGAACTCCACGCCAAAGAGGTCAAGGATGCACCTGAAAAATGAGGTGTGTGCTTGTACATGCACGCCGAATGAGGCAGAAGTGTGAGGGATGTTCCAGGTTTCTGATGACAGAGAGGCTGATAAGGAGCAGCGTGGTCAGAGAGCACGGGGGTGAGGGCAGAGACAGAGACAACCGATGGAAGACAGGAAGAATTCAGAGGTCCTGTGACATAATTAATCTCTCATCACTTCTGTATAAAAATCTGTTCCATGAGATCATCTGATAAATATCCAAAACCTGCAAGTTTTCAACAAAAGTTTACAAAAAATGAAGACATTTTTGTAAATATCCTTGCTAAAATGAAGATTTTTCAGTGTTTCTGTGTTTTGAAAAATCAGTTTCTCTTGAAAAATGATGCATGTTGGCAATATAATAAAAAAACATTATTCTAAGTCGATTCTTAACTGAAACACCAAATTTCTCAAGTTTAAATTTGAACAAAAGTTAACGTGACTTTGGCAGCCTCTGTCTTTGCTTTTTTATTTGCTCCTGGTTTTTCAAATTCCATCGAGTTATGTTTTTGCATGAATCCAGATAAACCTATGTAAATCACTGGCCCACTTTCAGCACCACTCTGCTCATGTTTAGTTCTGAGAAGGGGAAATAAAGTCAGCATGATGGCAGCTTTGAGGGCAGTGGGAGGAAGAGTCACACAAAAACAGTTACAACAGAGGCCTGACACTGACATTTTCCCAAACCCCATGTTTCCTCACAAAGGCAGACACACACAGGCCAACACTGAACCAGATTTACTGTGTAGTGTTATTTCAGGACCCACCAAGAAGTAGGAACAACAATAGCCGTTTAATCAGAGGTGTCCTCTCTTGTCCACCCACATGTTGAGGAATGTCTCTGACAAATGTATACAAAAAGTTCAACTAAACTCTAAGCTGATACAATAAATTATTTGTGATCGAATATGGGGGGATGGTGGCAAGATATAGAGTGAGTTTGGAAATGAGTCACGTGCATCTGAAATCCTGAAAAGAAACTCAGACGAAGGTCCTGAAAGCCATCGAGCAGATGGGACGAAGAAAAAAAACATGCCAGTCATAAGGACAATGGTCCCACTTCCTCCACCACCTGCCTTTTGGTTTCTGTGGACAAAAGGATGGCCCCTGCTCCCTCTAAATACCACCGCAGATAGGGGGAGGTTAACTCAGAGAACACATTCTAATTTATAGACCTTTTTATTTGTCAGCCAGAATCCACTGAGTCTGCTGTTCTCCTGTTGAATACCTGCCTATTGTTCTATTATATCCAACGCAGACAGACAGATGAAGCAGGCAGAGCTGTCGGACTCGTGCATGGGAAAGATAACAAGCAGAAAAACACTGTAAAGCCCACAGACTTATGCTTTGAAGGTGGTGCTGTCACTGCACTTTGGCTGGATTAATGGTGCTCAAATACCAACATGGAAAAGTCGAGCATGGAAGGGATGTTGTTCAAAAGGATCACTCACACCTGCCACCTCCTGCAGCTGTGTAATCACAGCACAAAATTCAACTTGTTCTTTTTTTTACAGTCTAGGACAATAGAGCGTCCACTTTCTTTGATTTCAATGGTTTTACATATCAGAGATTTGAAAAATAGATCTGGTTTTTACCATGTTCTAAAATCTTTAAACCTAACCTTTAATGTACAAAAACAAGCTGAGGATTCAACCATGTCATGGAAAAAACAAGTCAAAAAGGAAAACTTGTGTGTGAAAAACTAAGAACATGTCATGATTCAGCAGCTTGTGGAACCACCTTTAGCAGCTATGGATCAACAAAAGTTATCAATCTCTTGCATCATATTTTTCAAAGTGGAGGCCACTAGGGGGCCCTCAGAAAGCTGGAGGGAAGATAAGAAAAAAATCTAATAGTACATTTTAAATATTATCATAAAAAAACAGTTTTTTAATCATTATTTTAAAAATACAATTTATAATAATATATTCAAATACCCAAATTGTCAACAGTTTGTTGAAAAGTTGTTTTTTTTAAGTCAGAATATAATAATGTTTGGACTTCAACCGAGCCATAGCAACACCTTGATTTGTTTCTTTTTCAGCAATTCTGTTGTAGATTTGCTGATGTGCTTGGGATCATTGTCTTGTTGCCACAATCTCAGTCACACGGATGGCCTCAGGTTTGGCTGTGGAACACTGATCTAGAGGAGTTCATGGTTGACAAGGTGAATGCAAGGTGCCCTATGTTCTGAGACTGGAAAACAATCCCAAATCATTCTCTGTCCACCACCGTGCTTGAGAATTGGCATGTAGTGTTAGTAAACAAGGATACTAAAAAATTGTTTTGTACACTTGAAGTTAGATTTAAATAATTTTAGAGCCTGCAGGACCACATAATTTTTATCATGACATGATACATGAAACTCTAAAATTAAAAAGGTTGACTTTCTACTTTGTCCCAGACTGTATATGATGAAGATGTACTTTATTTGCAGACTCATTGTCCATAACACATAAAAAACCCCAGACAATTAAAAAAAAAAACATTACAAAACAACCTTATCCCTTTTGAAGACAATTGAACAAGTGCTTCCAAAGTTCAGATATGTAATATATAACACTGCATATAGCAACAGTAAGTATTCCTGGTCCATCTGTGCTACTTTGATATAATAAATTTATTTGTATAATTCTACACAGATCCACAAAGTTGATGATTATCACTTTGTTGACCCACTTCATTTTCATTTCACCATCTCTGATTCAGTATGCACTCTTAAAGTCTGCTAAAATTAGGTAAAAAAAAGTGTTACCACTTACCGTCATCGCTGTCTGCCAAGATAGTCACTTTGGCGGATGGGAAATGGGCTCCCACCTGCCCACCCATGGGCATACTGAGGCTGACATTAAAGCTCTCCTCTTCCTCATACAGGGAATCGTCAATGATGATGATGCGGCAGATTTTTTCCCGTTCATCCTTATCAAAGTGCAGGACGGTGGTGTGGTCCTCAGGCCTTGTGATGTAGTCGGAGTAAGACAGGACTGTGGTGGGGACTGTGCCAGTGGCAGTGCCTGAAGGAATTATGGGAGCAGGGTAAAAACATGGGATGAAGTTTTGTCTTCAAAGTTCTGTTATTCTTTTTCGTTTGTTTTCAGCAAAACATGTAAAATATAAAGAATACTACAATTAACATATGAAATACGCAATGAAGTTCACTTTTTTGTTTTGGAGTATATACAAAAAAATGCATTCTCACCTTGCTGAGTGTAACAAACTACCATAAGATCCTGGCTGGCATCTCCTGAACGCCTGACAGGCACCAACAGCTCTCCAATGTCCTCCTCTATTCTAAATTCAGCTTGTGGAATAAAGACAGTTGATTCTGTTTGGAAAAATCAGCCCAACAACAAAGTTAGTGATTCCCGTATCAGCTCAAAACACATTAAATCAGCTATATAAATGTACAAATTTCTCCCAATGTCCCAAAATCCTACCATCTCCAGGGTCCACAATCTCCACTGTTGCTGTGTCGGGATACTCCAGCGCTGCCATAACAGGGTCTGAAAGCTGAATCTCAAAGGTCTCTGAGATTTCAAACTCTTGATCTGTGAAGATCTTCACCTTCCAGGTTGCTGTCGTCTGGCCCGGGTTGAACTGGACCTGCTTCTGAGCTTTACCACGGAAGTCCTTGTCCTGTTCTGCTGTACCATCCTTCGTTGCAATA
Source organism: Cynodonichthys magdalenae (assembly GCA_031762555.1). NCBI lineage: Eukaryota > Metazoa > Chordata > Actinopteri > Cyprinodontiformes > Rivulidae > Cynodonichthys > Cynodonichthys magdalenae. The sequence goes on along the minus strand of JARVJO010000111.1, from coordinate 17,652,633 downwards.
CCTGAAGGAGTAATGTTTGGAGGGAATTTGACTCTTTAGACCCCACGCAACTATATCCAAGCAGGATTTTTGCACTTTGTCACGTAAAGGTTAAGGCCCTTCTGACTAAATGGTCATAAGATTCTCTCATGTTTGTCACCTCAAAATAATCTCAGACTAAAATTTTTTGGCTTGGGACATGTTAGAAAACACTGGATTTTGGGTACCTGAAAGCTAAGTTTGAATTGGTTAGAGTTGTTCACTCAAAGAGATGTAGAGTATACAGCAAATACAATAAACAAAACAAACAAAAAACAAAACAATAATAATGTACTATTTATTGTGACAAATTATTGAAGGAGACCAAGGTCTGTTATCTTGGGAAGATGTGGCTTTTAAACAATTTGGATTGGTGTGATAATTTGGAGAATTTGGACAATAAGTGAATCAGGGAGACACAAAATGCTGTTTGTAGCTACAAAAACATCTAATTCTAAAAACTGTCTACAGCAGGTAAGATATTAACTGTTTTTAGGTAAAAATGGCTCATGTTTTACTTTCGGTCTGACCTTTAAAATGTCTCATACATAGCACAATGGTCACAGAAATAGAACAATAAAATGCTAAAATGACAAAAATGGTGCCATGTTCTTAACTGCAAAACAAACAAAAAACATACATTTACCTTAAAGTCAACGTAGTTCTCTCTTCTAAGTTTTTATCAAAAAAATCGAAGCAAACCAAGTTTTCACACCAAATAGACTGTCAACACTTACTGACAAAGGATGTTTCTCCCAGATAGCCTCTGCGTTTCAGGGTCACCTCCAAGAACTTGGCGTCTTCATCCACCAAGTAGTATTCCCGCTCCAAAGAGATCCAGGCCCAGTTGAGCCGGAACGGCTGAGGTTTGAGTTTGTTTCCTCCTACGGGGAGATAAAAAGAGCTTTCAGTCATTCAGAGCTCTTTTACACTGTATCACAATCTACTTTGTTCACATGAAGAGTCACTGAAGCATGTAAACTGCAATTTGCGTTGAGCTCGGGGATGAAGGGGAAGAAAAGGAGCATTTTATTTTGGAGGAGAAACACGATAGCTTAATACCCAGGTTTCCTCAAAGATTGCCTTAACGGCAAATATATGTTGTTTATAGTTTCTTTCAAGCTTCATTTGGGATTATATTGATTCCTTTCTTATTCATTTAAGTTACACACTGTGAGCTTGACTAAAACCACATGATTCAAAATCCTCGATGTAAAATCAAAACCACACTCACCAAGGAACATCTAAAGCTCTAAATCTGATCCACCCTTAACCCAACTCTAGTTCCCATGACTCATATAATCCCCCTGACTCTCAGATCAGGATAGATCATTGCCTTGATGCTGACTACTTCATGAATCTGTCAGATTAAATGACTTGTGAGTGACTCTCAGCTACACCAACATTTAGCATAATATCTGCAGTGGACTGAGTTATAGTTTTGTTGCGTTGGCTGTGGCCGCCATCTTGAATCAAGTTGAAGGTTAATCAATTGTGGATGTGATGATTTTTTCCTGAAAATTCCAATTAAATCTGTCAAATGGTTCATGTGATATTTTGCCAACAGAGAAAAACAAAAAACATAAAATCTTTATTGTTTGGCTTTTGGTGGCAGACAGTGAACCTTAAAACTGCAAAGTGAACCAGACAATAAACTTAGGCAAGCTTTAATAAAAAAGGAAAGTTCAGAAAAAAACAAAAGAAAAATGCCTCACAAAAAGCTTCAGCAAGACAGAGACTGTTGTCATTTTACTATGACCAGAGGAGAATGAAAATACTGATGGGAGGGATATTTGGGATGGGGAAAGAGCACACTTCCTCAAACCTACACATCAACATGGAGAACAAGTTCAGCAGAGAATATTAATGGAGACAAACCCCAGTCAACAAAAATCAAAGGGTGCTCAGATAAAACTGATAACAACTTCAGAGGATCCTGGAATAATAATAATACTAATACTAATACTAATTCTACTACTACTACTACTACTTCTACTACTAATAATAATAATAATCATAGTAATATTCTAAAAGAAACACAGAAAACAGATGAAAAAAAGAAATCTGAGTAATTCTTGTGATACTATTAATTGTGGCTGCTATCTACAATCCTGTTCTATGCTCAGGTTTCCTGCTAAAAATACAGAACATATGCATCCTGTCTCTCTGTCATGCCAAGTTCCTCAAATATAGCTGCACCAAATCCATGAAATTTGAAAATACATACTTTGTTACATTAATTTACTATTTAAACAAAAACTGTTTGGACTTACAAGGTTTGGGCAAAATCTCAACAGTGCAACTGCATCCAATCCTCAACAACACACATTTCAGCTTCAGAAAGCCTTTGACTAGCTGAAATATGGAGAAGCTTAGTCAGTGGCTATCATCAAGGATTATCAATGAACACAGCCAGAAGAGAAAAAAAAAGCTGCTTCAGGTATGGCATCAAGAAAATCAGTAGGTTTTAGATTTCAATGAGTAAAACAAAGGAGTTTTTATGAATGGGAGCAGAATAATCCAGGTATTTTACTAGCTGCTACACATGCAGGTGGATAAAAGTAACAATGAAAATATACTGTTTGCTGGATTGGTTCATAAAATTTTACATTGGTCCTTTTGTACAAGTCGAAAGAAATGTTTTCCTAAAGTACTGTGAAAAAGTTTTTAACCTCCTCTGATATTCTTTTTGCTTCTGAGTAGCCAGAAGGCCTAATGTTGTTTCTTTGTTATGAGTTGTTTCATCCCTTGAGTTTAGGACACACATTGACAAAATATGAGAAGTGGCTCTTGAGCCTAAGCAGAGAGACCCAGACTTCCCTCTCCCCAGCCACTTGGGCCAGCTCCACTGGATGAATCCCAAGGAGTTTCCAGACCAGCTGAGAAACACAGTCCCTCCAGCGTGCCCTGGGTCTTCCTCTGGGTCTCCTCCCAGTGGGACATGCCCGGAACACCTCACCAGGGAGGCGTCCAGGAGGCATCCTAACTAGATGCCCGAGCCAACTCAACTGGCTCCTCTCGACATGGAGGAGCAGCGGCTCTACCCTCCCAGATGTCCGAGCTTCTCACCCTATCTCTGAGGGGGAGCCAAGACACCCTGCGGAGAAAACTCATTTTGGCCGCTTGTATCTGCAATCATGTTCTTTAGGTCACTACCCAAAGCTTGTGACCATAGATGAAGGTAGGAACGTGGATCGACCGGTAAATCGAGAGCTTTGCCTTTTGGCTCAGCTCTCGCTTCACCACTACAGATCCGTACAGCGCTCACATCACTGCAGACGCAACACTGATCCGCCTATCGATGTCCTGCTCCATTATTCCCTCATATGTGAACAAGACCTCGAGATACTTAAACTCATCCACTTGGGGCAGGACCTCTTCCCTGACCCGGAGAAGGCACGCTACCCTTTTCCAGCTTCCATGGTCTCAGATTTGGAGGCACTGATCCTCATCCTGGCCGCTTCACACTCGGCTGCGAACCACTCCAGTGAGAGCTGGAGATCACAATCTGATGAAGCCAATAGGACCACATTACACGAAAAAAGCAGAGATGCGATCCTAAGGTCACCAAAACAGATTCCCTTAACACCTTTTGCTGTGCCTAGAAATTTTGTCCATTAAAGTTATAAACAGAATCATTGACAAAGGGCAACCTAGGTGGAGTCCAACTCTCACTGGAATCGAGCCAGACTTACTGCTAGCAATCCGGACCAGACCCTGTTGTATAGGGACCTAACAGCCCATTTCAAAGGGTTTGATACCCCATACTCCCAAAGTACTCCCCACAGGACTCCCCAAGGGACACAATCGATTGCTTTTTTCAAGTCCACAAAACACATGTAGACTGGTTGAGCAAACTCCCATGCACCCTCCAGGACCCTGCTGAGGGTGTAGAGCTGGTCCAGTGACCCCTGAATAGACCTTACTAGGGAGGCTCAGACTTGTGATCTCCTGTAGTTGGAACACACTCTCCTCTAAAAGGAAAGAGTGGGTAAAAAAATGGATGGATGGATGGATGAATGGATGAATGGAAGCATTATAGGCATTATGTTTAAATGTTTTATTCTGATAAATCATGACAAAGCATAAAAGCTTTGAAAAGGACTTGTGACACAGTATCTGTCTGAAAGCTGTCCCTATATTTCCCTTTAATTTGTTGTCCTTTAATCCCTTTTAAAAAGTCAAAATACACCTCTAAGTAAAATGTTGCCCACCTGTGGTTCATGATCATTTTTTGCCTCACTTATTCCCAAATCAGACAAACAAACAAACAAACAAACAAACAAACAAACAAACAAACATACAGCACTAAATGTCTGGCTGCTTGGAAGCAAAATAAAAAGAAGTGAGGGGTGACTCAAGACGTTTGCACACTTTATGCTTTATTGTCTGCCACCATAAAAGGTGAGCAATCTTGTAAATGCCTGCATCTATACATATTTGTGTATGAGCAAAATGTCTAATAAACTAAATGACAGATTTTAATGCAACTCCCAGAAAGTACATTCCCTTGTGAACTTTTGGAATTAACCCAAATAAAAATGGCTGCCGCAATTAATCAACCTTAACAAAAATGCCTATAAATTAGTCAATTTAACAGAAATTGAGCTAAAATGTTTAAACTCAATTTTAGTCTTCTAATCACACACCCACCATATGGGGATGACCTTCACAGTTTATACACAATTTCTCAAAATGTCAGCATGAAAAACTATTAGAGTCGCAAAGATCAAAGCTAAGATCGTCCTCAGTCTCTCCTCGTCTTAAGAAACACTTTTTTAGAGCATAGAGTGACAGCTGTGCACCAAAGACCTCCTCCCCCTCCATGTCACCCTGCCTCCCTGTGTCGGCTTTGTTTTCCTGGTGGGACTGAACAACTGAGAGGGACAGCAGGCTGCAGTATGGGTGGGCCAGAGCTACCAGCATGGCATGCCTCCCTGCCTGCCTCCACATTATTGAAAAATGGTGTAGGAGTGGAGAATCTCCCTTTTCCCAATTCTTTTGTACATGCTGTCAGACAGAGAGCTGGAAGCTGGCATCTGCTGTAACAAATTAGGAATTAATCAGGACGCCAGTTCCCACGGTGACCCTGATCTGCTAAAAACTAAAATAGTTGCAAACACAACTTTATAGCATGTGAGTTAATTTCTGACAGTCAGATTTATTAAGGCTTTGATGACACTCATATCTATATTAGACTGGCTATCAAATCCAATACTCACAGTAGCTGCTGGGCTCAGCTTACATTCCAATTAGCTCTCAATCTGACCATCCTCATAATTTCTGCCCAGATGAAACGTTTTATGGGCTGCATGAATTTCTAAATGCCACTGTTAGCAGCTAATTTATAAATTACCTACAGCATGATTAATCACTCCTCTGAAAAAAGCAATATGACAGAGCAAAAAAAAAAAATACTGTGGCATGAGAGAATCTTTCACCAACGATGCAAGTAACTATATGGCCTGCAAAGCTGTATCAAAACAGAACGTCACAGCCTTGGATTTCTCTGCGCGGCATTGCTATTCGCACCAAACATAGAAATAGTGGGACAGTGGGTCAGGCCGGAAATATTACTGGAGAGGAAGGTCAATATGAACCTTTGACGTTCATCAGCATGATGCAAGGAAGAGCAACCTACTAAGAATATCCTCATCGAGTGTCAAGCGACGTATTATTGCATTTTCACATCAATCATACGGTACATATATATATATATATATATACAGTAAATCCAGGAGGGTGTTCCAGTCAGATATGCTCAGTATTTGACTGTCAAAGGTTTTATGTCAGATCAAAGAGATGTCAGTTGTTCATGTGGAGACAAAAATGTTTGTCTTTAAAGATAAAAGTAACCTTTTTTTTCCTGCTTTCTGAAGAATTGATGTCGAGAATCAAATTTAGCATTGCTACTAGGGATCAATCTACTGGAATTTAACTCTGTTTCTCCAAAGTAAGATATTTCAAAAAGCTATTACAATAGGGAATATATTAGCCTTTTCATAAAATACCACTTGAAACCAGAAAATGGTGAGTTTAAAAGACAAAGAAAGTAGGAAGCTTTGGTCACAGGTGAGCTAAACTTTACTGTAAGAATACGTGCATGTTGTTCCATTGGAGTGAAAGATCATGCTCAAATGAAAAAATTAATATGATGCAGGAGATTCAATTCTCAGACTTGGATATTTATTCACGGACACGTAAAGTTACCACACATAACTTAGATCTGGTCCATTCTCGAGCTCCAGGAAATGGTTTTGAGTGACAGGTAAACCCCCAGCTTCATACCAGAGTCAAGTCCCACTCTGAATACATCATAGTAAACCATGAAGTAAATTATAGAAACAAACACAAGATAACAAAAGACTTGTTGATTCTCTATCCGTTTAAAGTAAATGGTTACAACTGATCCCAAAGAATAAAAACATAGATGTGCATCTAAAATTCAGTTAATTGGTCACTAAATCTCCTTCAGGACTGATGAAAATGAAGGAATGCAAAGATCACGGCTTTCAGAATTAGCATGGGCATACATCTCCATACTCAAAAATATTTACTTAATTGAACTGCTTAAAACTGTTTGTTTATGTGTTTTGCTATAATAATTCTGCTTGAGTAAATAATGAAATAAGTACACATGAGAAGCAAAAGAAAAGACCTGAGTCTGATGGTTCAAAGAACAATTTGCTCAAAAACACATCCTTAATATTTACTTTTGTTTTTGTTTTTTTTACTATTTTCAGTTTGATCATTTTATGTGTTAACTTTTGCAAACTTATTTAAACACAAAATTCCAGATGAGCCAGGTAGTTTGCTTGTTAATCTGTCCAATTATATGGAGGCATTTTAACTGCAACTACAAAAGTCCACTTCACAGCCATGTGGAGACATGTCAGTCTGCCTCGATATGATGAATGCACTGACAGCCTGACTGTCCGACAAACTGTGGTTTCCATGTCACTGGTGGTGGCTCAAAAGGAAAGCACAAGTAAGTCAGTGACAGCTCGTCTGGGCTTTGCAGCAGCTTTGCCATATGAGAGCAGATAAGAATAACTGCTGAAGCCATACATCATAACTCCACTCCCCCAACCACCCTTCAGACACCATAAATCAAGGCTGAGGAAAAAAGGACAAAAAGAAACTTCAACCACAATAATAAAAAAAAAAATTTGGTTTTGGTTTTGTCTTTAAGGAGGGGGAATTCTTGAAAGGAATAATGATAAAACTGATGAACAAAAAACAAAGAATTTCAATGGTATAATGTCTTAAAGGGCCTTTAGAGGAGTAGATGAAGGGAAAGTGAAAACAGAGAGCAGTTTGTTGAAGGAGAACAACTTCTCAGTCATGGGGGCCCTGACCATGGCACCACAAGCCAGTAAATCTTTCGGGACTGTTGACATGACTGACATGGAAGATCCTCAAACACAGTTAGGAAGCAGGAGTAGAACATGGCTGTCAGTCGTAATTCAACCTTATTCTAAAAGATTTAGGTACTAAAGAAAGTAGCAAAACTTTCCTTAAAAGTTTATTTTTTGAACCCTTAATTTTATCACCTGAGAACACTTAGATGGTAAAGTCTACGATTTATCGGGTTATCTGAGATTGGGTTGGATTTCTGCAGAGCTGGGAGTGAAGTGACCACAGTCTTTGAAAGGAGAGCCCCCTTCTCGTGTATACACCTGTCTAGCTAAGACACCACTTTACTTCAAGCTGTTTCTCTGTCTGTGCTTCGTGAGACTGGCGTCTAAGAGGAAGTGCATTCCTCTCTCTGGCACTGAATGATCACATACCACTCAATCCAGCAGAGTCTATGATCATCATGGGTGTCCAATCCTGGTCCTCGAGGACCACTATCCTGCAAGTTTTAGAGGTTTCTCTGCTTCAACACACCTGATATACCATACCATACCATACCATACCATACCATACTGCTTTTACTGCTTTTGTTTTCATATTGGATTAGTATTAATAAAAACTGAATCACCATTTAAATTTTCATAATTTTGTTAAAAAAGGAAGTCAATAAAATCTTAATACTGTAAAGATAAACTAAAGGAACTAAAAAACATGTAAAGGGTAAGTTTTCTCCTTTTCTTACTTTTTACCTAATGATCTGCTGAAGTGATGCCTGGGAGGCAGTGATATGTTGTTGTACTTGTAAGAAAAAAGGTGTTTATTGCTTTAGCTTTAGAAATGCAGGCCTCAGAAAATGTACAAGACTCTTCCTTCCATCAGTTTTCTTTGCCAGCTTCCTTTTCTAAAGTTGCAGGTGAGCTGGTGCCTATCTCTAGCAGTCACTGCGTGAGAGGTGGGGGACAGTTTGCAAGTCCATCACAGGGACACATAGAGACAAATGAGACAAACAACCATTCACACTCTTCATGTCGCATTATAATAATTAGCAACATCACTAGCACCAATTACTGTGCTCTAACACCAAGTACATACTCTTACCCACACCTAGGAGCAATTTAGAGTTACCAATTAATCTATGCATGTTTTTGGTCAATAGGAGGGAACTCGAGTACCCAGAAAAAAACTATTTGTGTGCACAAGCAGAACTCTATACACAAAGTTTGGGAGGCAAACTTGCAACTTTTAGCTGTGAGGAAACAGAGATAACCACCGCTCCACCTTTCTACTACCCTTGTGAGACTCAGTGAAATGCAAATAAATATAAAAAAAATTAACTATATAAAATTATTTAACCCGAGCCCAAATGGGCCCACAAGAGAACTAAAGGAGAAAATATGTAAAAAAACCAAAACAAACAAAAAAACAAAACGTGTGAGCCTAAAAGGTTAACCTTATTTGTAAGATAAACAACAAATTTTATTGTCCTTTAAATATATGCTCACAACTGAAAAGGTTATGGCAAGTAATACAGGAAAGGGATATATACAATAACAAAACTGCAAAGAATGAGGAAATACACTCAACAAAAATATAAACGCAACACTTTTGTTTTTGCTCCCATTTTTCATGAGATGGACTCAAAGATCTA
>JARVJO010000111.1:17615274-17643511 GCA_031762555.1 Cynodonichthys magdalenae | reverse complement strand
AAGTCCCATTGAGATCTCAGATCTCTTTTTCAAGGGAGGCCTGGGCCTGAAGGCAACCTATTGTACATGTTTTTAGAGGTTGGGGAAATCAGAGTACCCAGAGAAAACCCACATAAGCACAAGGAGAACATGTAAACTCTGCACAGAAAGACCCCAGGTCTGAACCGGGGATTGAACCCAGGACCTTCTTGCTGTGAGGCGTCGTTGCTAACCACTGAGACGTCATGCCGCTCAGTTAATAATCCCAAAACAACCCAAACTTCTAAAAACAGAAAAACAAATATAATGGATTAAGAATCTTGTCTTCAGACAAGATAATGAGTTTAAACACCATTAGTTTGCAATTTAAACCACTTTTCAGTCCTGAAACACTTAAATGTTGTTAAAGATTTGATATATTACAAGGCAAACATGCCCTCGTCTAGACTATTTCTTAAGAAGGCTGTGAAAAAATATGTATCAAAATCCTTAAATTAGCATTTGAGTAAAGTTTACTGTTGACAAAACATAAAGTAACTGTAAATTAACATCTTTGTAAACATCAGATTCCAACAACCAGCTTAACAAACTTAATTTTCAGTATATAACAAGTTTTGATCTTCTGAGAGTCCTAAATGTCTACACTCATCTGCAATGATATGCTGATGGTTTGAACAAAATTTCCTAAGCCCCTGGTAATGAAACACTTCTTTAAATCATGTAGAGGCAGGTATATTTTAAAGACCGCTTTTGAAGAGCTCCTTGTTTCAATGCATGGGGCCACATTTAAATTTAGTACACTGTAAAAACAGAGGAAACATAGGTTTGGAAAATATTGAAATTAGTAAATGATTAGTTTCAATTTAGTGTTAAGAATGGTCTTTTTTTTAAACTAAAAATGCACTTTTTAATTTTGTATTTTTTGTTGGACAATTTTTCCAGAATCATCAACATACAAACAAGACACTATTTGAAATGTTTCAGAATTTAAGATAATGCTATCAGCATTGTGGTGCTTAAATATTATTAAATTCAATATTTATTTATTTTCATTCATTCATAAAAAACAAAATTAAAAAGAGTATATCAAACACTGAATGAAATGTGTGCAGAAAGAAGAAAAATCTTCTTTGCCCCTTATTAAAAAACCCACAAACATCAACCAATTTTTAAAAAATCACCAAAGCAAAAAAAAAAAAAAAAAACACCCGGCATCCTACATATTCTATCTCTACCAAACTATATATAGCATTTTCCTTTCTCAATAAATGTAACATAATCATCTTAGAATGACTTGACAGACTGAATTCTCACTTTTAGATCTTTGAATTAAAAGGTTTGTTACCAAAGGCCAAACTGAGTGGATTATCTTAGGCTCAAATCTCTACTGACCCCACGTTATACCCTCACCCCAAACAGCTCACCTGCTTAGATTTATGAGCAGATAGCCTGACCATTATCATGCTCTGCAGCTGCATGTTTCTGCATGTCTGGACTAAGACCACCACCTCTAACAGTCACTCTTCAACACTTCACGTAAACGTTTTTGCTTTTTTGGTCCAATTATTTCCTGGGTTCATAAATACCACACATCTATTTGCACTTTAATTCCAAATTTTTACTGTATTTTAAAAGCAGTTAGTTTAATTTGTGCACTTTGTTTTATTACATTTATGTTTGCATAGCTGTTTACCTAAACCGCATGATGAGTTGCATGTGTCAGTATGCCTTTTCTTTGCATATCTGATTAATTTAAATTAATAGTTTGAGACAACAGCATTGTTTTTTACACTGAGCATTATACCTGCAAAACATACTGAGAATCTCTATGCAAAGAATTACTTTTTTAAAAAAGCATCGGAAAACTTTCTGAGTTTAGCCTAAAAAAATGAATTGATTAAAAAAAAGGGAAAGGCAGCTGTGAATGTTTGGGGATTGGACATTTGAATGCTGTTATTTGTCCTCAGATTTCAGCTGTCTTTCTTTTTTCAAAAATATGGTGCAATTCTTATAAAGGTGTTCTGTGGAAAGATTATGAACAACTAATATTTTACATATTTAGATGACTTATTGAAAAACCTCTGTTTGGAGAAATTGAGTTTAATTTTGACTAGACTGAAGTGCTAATCTGAGTAGGACCAAGAGTAAAGTGGATTTATTTATGTTTTAAAACAGCTATTTTAGCATTTCACTCATTAAGTCATAAATTTAGTGAGAAAGAAACTCTATTTTACTGAACTGAAATCGTTTAGAGTTATGTACAACAGGAAATGTTTTAATCGTTCATAACTTTTCCCTACAACCATACTTTAAGGGATCTAAACTATCCTTTTAAAGGATAATCACTTTATTGCATAATTTTTAACTTTCATGTACTTTCAGAAATATTAAAGTGTAATATAAATGCAAGGAAACATTTTGTTTCTGTGATTGATTATAATATATCAAAACCTTGCAACCTACACATTCATTTTACACATATCAAGCCATATCAAGCAGATGATGCAATGTGACAATTTAAAGCACCATAACACTCCCCAAGGGAACAAATCCCTCTTCTCATTAACAATAAAACGTAAAGCTAATAGAAGTCCTTCACTTTTATAAACCCACAGTCCATGTTTGCCTTTGGCCTCCTCTGACCTCCAACATTTAAACCATCTGCCTTTCAAAGTGACTTAAACAAAAGAGGTTCTCTGTCATGACCATCTTCTTGTTGTCACTGCTAAAAAACAGGATTCTTACCATTGTCTTCAACTGTGAAATAGAAGATATCACTTGTGGCGTTGCTCCTGTCCAACAGCACATAACAGATCTTCATGTCATTGATCTCAGCTGTTTTTGTACCAAAAGAAAAAAAAAAACATTTACTCAAACGGCAACAGTACTACTGCAAAAAAGACACACTGAAAAGTTTTTAAATGTAATTCTTGAACAGTAACAGGAAGTAATTGGAGTTACAAATGAGGCTTAACTCTCAGAAAAATCTCAACAGAAATATGATTCTTTTAAATTGCAGTGTTGTCATTAAATAGTTATTTAATCTTAGTTAATGTTAAAATTTCCTTCCTTGAACTTCAAAATACAATGTTTAATGATTTTGATGTGAAACTTTCTTACCTTGTGTGAAGGTCCTTATGCTATCATTGCCCAGTGCAGTGTTGATGATGAAGCCATGCATGGGTGGTTCAGACACAGTATACTTCAAAACTCTCTGAGGACTGTCTCTGTCCTCTGATCGAAGGACCTTGCTAGTGATAACAAAACCCAGATGTCCCGTGTGGAGGACTTTCAGCGAGGCAGCAACTTTGTTAACCACAATCTGGGGCACACCGTTGTCCACCGTGTTGATGTGAATGGTCATCATTTGAGGTTTACGAGTTTCATACACAGTATCAGGGAAGACATAAAAGTCTGGGTGAGTGCCGTCCACGACAATAAAAGAGAAGCTGTCCTCATTTGTCTCAGTGCCATCGTGTTTATAGCTGATAAGATTTTCGTTCAGATCCTGCTTGGTAAAGGTCGTAATTGGTTGGGTTTTGTTGAAGAGCAGTTGTCCGTGAACGGGCACCTGTGTGACAGTAAAGCGAAGTAGGTTGTCAGGTGTGTCCCGATCCTCAACAGTCAACTCAAATGGGGTAATGAGTTTGGTTTCTCCCTCCTCAACAACCAGCTTCTGTACAGTCAGGACAGGTTTCTTATTGTCAACATCAGTGATGGACACTCTAAAGGTTCGAAAGACTGGATTGTAACCATCAGTCACTTCAAACTCAAAGCTGTCCATTTTCACCTCATCATCCGAGGTGTGGATATAGTAAATCTTGTTGCCAGCGAGCTGCAGCTGAGTGAAAGTAGAAATAGGAACACCTGGGTGATCAGTGCACTCTAGATGGCCTCTGCTAGGTGCTCTTGTAATGCTAAAGCTAAGATACTCGTCCGGACTGTTGGTGTCTGTAGTGCTGAGGAGGTCAGTGGTAAGGGTCACTTTTCCCCCTTCTTTGAGAGTCACACCTTTGTTGATAACGTCTGGGAATATCATATCAATGCTTCCGATGTTGATGTAAAAGTAGCGGTCTATAAGTGGGTTTATACCATCTGTAACATCAAATTTCAGCAGATCACGGATGCCCTCTTGACCTGTGTGCACATACTGAATGAGTTGCATGTCAATTTCGTCTTGTGTGAAATTCATTCCCAATGTTATATTTCCTAAAACGTCACCAAATTTGCTTATGCGCTGAAGGTAACCTTGACCAGGACCATATCTCACAAAGTATGTTAAATCTTTGTCTACAGAGTCGAGATCTGTTGCTTTTAAAACCTTGTTATTGATCACTTTTGTCTCTCCAATCTCAACATCAAGGCCATCATTTATAGCCATTCTTGGTGTCTCATCGTCAACTGGAATAACCATGATAAGAACTGTTTTTTCCACTCTGTGTTTACCATCGGAAAGCCTGATCTCAAAGCTGTCATTTTTGGTCTCGGAGTCATCGTGTTCGTAAACAATATTGGTTGCCTCCTTGATCTGTTCCAAACTGAACGTCTCCACAGGGATGGTGCCAGAGCTAAGCTGTTGAATTATTGCACCATGCTTGGGATTTTTGATAATCTCAAAGTGCAGTTCATCCCCAGGAATGTCAGCATCAGCTGCGTTTAGAATTGGTGTGTCAATTGCAATATTCATGCCCTCCAATACCACAAACTCGCGTACAAAAATTTCTGGCTTTTCATCATTGGCTGGAATGATGACTATAGGAAGGAAGTGGCGTTCAGAGAAGTTAATACCATCAGAGCAGCGGAAAGTGAACTGATCCTCTACGGGTTCAACTCCTTTATGAATGCTTTGAACATAGTACACATGACCAACAGCAACATCCTTAATGGTAAATGCAGTGATGGCTGTCCCAGCTCTTGATTTCTCAGAACCTGTGGCTGGGGAAATATTCTCCACGTAACCAGATGCTGGTTGTACAATGATCGTGCACAAGATGTCATCATTGTTGGTGTCAATATCCTCAGCTTGAATGTTTTCCAAAGTAATGACATTTTTCTCACCTTCCACCACAACAAACTGCCCCCCAACCCTAACAACAGGAGGAATGCTGTCAACAGGAAGAATGGTGACGTGAACTGTCACGCCCTGAACTTTGTTGCCACCAACAACCCACTGATCAGACATGTCTGAAAGAGTTAGGTTAAAGGACTCATGCTTTTTGACAGGACCAATTTCACCAGACGTGTGAGCGTAAACCACAATTCCATTGATGATGTCCTCTTGGGTGAATCTCTCAGCAGGTGCACCATTAACCAGAATTTCACCCAATCTGGGATAGTCCTCAACAATAAAAGTTAGCATGAGGTCATCAGTGTCTTTATCTTGACCCTGAATGACATTGGCTGTAATCTCTGTTGCTCCATTTTCAAGCACGTCAATGGAGGCTCCAAGCAGGCCGGCTGGAAGCATGATTGTGGGAGTCTCGTCATCAACTGGTTCAATGGTGATCCTTGTTACAATGGGTACCTCATGGAAACCATCACTTACAGAGAGTTTGATGAGATCATTGAGTGATTCCTCTCCTCCATGGAGGTAAGTTAGATGACCATTTGCCACATCTTCAAGCACAAAGGTTTCACCATTAGACATAAAAACACCTAAATACTGCAGCTCTCCATATTGAGGAATTTGTGTCACAGTGAAGATGATATTTTTATCATCTGTATCTGTGTCAGTGGCATATAGCTCCTTACTGGTAATAACGTATGTACTTTTTTCTAAAACAGTGAATCCTGTGTTAGTGATAAAGGGGGGTTTGTTGTCAACTGGTTGAAGGAAAATTGTGAAAAGTCCATCGGCTGAGTTGCCAGCTGTGTCTTCAACGACAAATGTAAACTGAGCTACTTTTGGAGTGATGCCCAGTTCCACATCTGGAGGCTTGTAAGCTACTTTGTGATGATTTATTTGGGCTTGTGTGAACTCCCTTATAACGATGTCAGGGCTGTCAGTTAGTACAATTTCCCCTAAAGGCACTGGATTGTTCTCATCCGAGTCAGTTGGTGGTTTAGTGATAGTATATTTCAGGTCTCTGTCATCTGAATCGAGATCAGTAAAACACAGGAATTTCTTCTGAAAAAATGTGAGTTCATATTCCTTGACTGTCATGTGAAGGGTGGTGCCTTGGAAAAGTACAGGGGGGATGTCATCGACAGGATGGATTTTAATGATGAAGGTGTGCTCCCCTGATTGATTAGGTGGGTCGTTGTCATCTTGGACACGAAACACAAACTGATCAGTTACGGTGGTGGTGCTGTGGGGTCCAATGTGACGATAGAACAACTTTCCATCAAGAATATCCTGCTGAAACCATTCAGTTACCACCTGCTCAAACATCTCATCTGTCTCACTGAACTTCCATTGAGATGGGTGAGCCGGAGGCTCTGTTTGCCTGAGCAGGAGTTCCCCTATAGAAGAGAATGGTGCTTCCATGATAAACTTAATAGTGGAATCTTCTGAGTCGATATCTGTAGCACTCAGGATGAAAGGAGAGATCTGCATAATTTCATTCTTGAACAGCACCAGACCAGTGTTTGCATTGATTATAGGGGGTTCATCATCAGTTGGAGCAATGGTAATAGGGAATAAAAATTCTACATCATTACGTCCATCAGTCATTCTGAAAATAATGTTGTCGCTGTATGTATCACTGCCATCATGCTGGTAAATGATAATGCCAGCATCCAGATCCGCAGGTGTGAAGAATTTTCTGCGTGCACCAAGAACAGTCAGGTCTCCGTGTTTTAAACCATCAATAACTGTAATCTTTACATCCTCCAAGTTGTCCTCATCACTTATCTCTAAATTTTGTGCACTGGAGAGAGCTCTAGACTGCCCTTCAAACAACAGCTGTCCTGTGTTTTTGGTTGCAACTGGAGCCAAAGTGTTCATAAGCTTCACTACAATCATAAAAGCAAATGGATCAGACACAGCACCATCAGTATCTATAATTTCAAACTCCAGTTGGAAAATCCTCTCCTGTTCTGAGTCCTCTGAAGGAGGTTTGTAGGCTATTTTCAGATCTTTGACATCCCTCTGATTGAAGGAAGTGATGGGAAGGTTTTGATCATCTGTGCTAATAATATAGCCATCCCTGGGGTTCATTGGTGATGTAATGTTGAAGATCAAATCATCTGGGTCAGATTCAACGTCTTCAGCGGCCAGCATATCACTCGTAATTGCAGTCATCACAAACTGGTCAACCTCCATCATCATCATGGCCACAAAACTGGGTTTGGGAGCAGTGTTTTCAGCACCTTCCCTGATTCTGACCATACTTTGGAAATGCTCTTGCATTATTGTGTTGCCATCATTATCCTGGAGCTCCACCATCATTGGAATATAATCTCTGTTTGGTGACTTGGTTTTGGCAGTGTGTTTGTATTGAATGCCCATTTTAACAAACTCATCACAGTCAACCATTTGACCATTGGTGGGACTGTTCAGTAGAGTGCCATACCTGGGAAGACCTCCAGCGCCGACCAGAGTGGCAATTTTACACTGCGTGACACCATCCTCATATGAGAACTCCAGAGCCTTGTTGTCAATGGAGCTGCTGTCCCCATTGAGTTTCTCAACACTGAGGGGCATATTCCTAAGGAGGATCTCAAGTTGCTGGAAAACCACCTCTACTTCCAGCATGAAAGGGATGATAACTGTGTCCGTCTGGGAGTCATAGCGTAGCTGCAACTTTATACGATCCCTACTGGGGCTCCGAGATCCAAAATGAGTGTACTTCACTTCATTTGCTCCAAACAAACAGGGAAACTTTTGCGGGGAAAGCGTCCCAGGTTTCTGCGCCAAAGGGTCATTGTCCAGAACGGTTATGTGGCAGCGGTCACCAGGCTGAACCTCTGTTACCAGGTCATTCACTGGGTCCAAAAACACTGACCTCCCAAAAGGTACCCTGATCCCATTGTTGGCAATGAGGATATTGTCTTCATCAGGTCCAGACCTGTGGTGGTACAGAGGACGAGAACCAAACGACTGTGAAAGTACTGAGCCAACACAGGAGCTGAGATATAAAAGCACAAGCAGGCATCTAAAAAAGGCCCACTTTTTACAAAGTTGGGAACCTTGCAGACAACCAGCCATGTCCACTGCTAGTTCCCTTGAAATTTAAAAGTCAGCAGTCACAGGCAGGTTTCTTCCTTTGAGTAAAAAAAAAAAAGGACAAAAAAAATAAAATAAAATAAAATAAATTTCTCCCTGATGGTTAGGGCCTTTCAATCTGTCCTCTGTGTCTCTGTGCTGGAGTGTGGCCACACAGAGACACAAGTGTGGTGAATGCTGCAGGGCTGTGCAGGTAATAATGAAACAGTAGACAGTGACAGGCACTGGCTCCTCCTTCTGTCAGCACATGTAGGGAGCCTCCAGCCCCCACTGCTAATTTAAGAAAAACCATTGGACAAGACTGAGAAAGTGCTGATCCAACTAATACTTAATCCTAATTGCTCTATTTGACTGAAAAACAGGATGCAAAAGGATTAAACCCATAAACAAACAAACTAGACAAATTTTAGTAGAATTTATGCAGTGGAATATAATAAAGTTTATGACCAAAGTTGAAGCGAAAATACAGAAAAGTTCATTTTTAGAACAATTTTCTCTATTCATTTTTTTTAAACATATAAACATTATTAACTGAACTGGCTAAAAGGTGTTAATGTTTAATTTGGAACAATGTGAAGCTTTTCATTTTATTTTTATTTATCTCTAACAAGAATTGTTGTAATGTGAAAAACAGCAGTGCCCTCTAATGGAGTTAAAGATTTGAAAGTAAATGAAAAAAAATACAAAACAAGAAAAAACTTGGTTTTAATAAACAAGTGACAAATATGTTACAGATCCCTGTCAAAAATATCCATGATAGTTTCAAGTGTGCATTTTAAAAAAGCCAAATAAAATGATTTTATGTAAAATTGATGTAAGATCAAACAATTCCTGACTGAGACCTGAAACCTTTGAGACTAATTTTACAGCAATATTAAATAATTTTTTTCCCTTTAAACCCAAGAAAAAACGTTAAGAAAACTCTTTTACAAATATGTTGATACAGAAGTGTCTCTCTTCAAGTTACTCTAAGGTCCCGCAGGTGGTCCTAAAACACATATATATATAAATATGTATATATACACACACACAGTCATTGCGGTGAGAATGTGAGAACTTGTTCATATCCTGCACAAGATCATGTGATCATGTTAAGATAAAAACACTGATGTGATTCATGTACTTTGATCACCAACCTTCATTTTTCCCTCTCAATGCCTAACGTTGCACACTTTTGTTCAGGACAATGTTTATTTAAAGTTATGCGTAGTTATAAAATTGTAACATTTATGAAACAAAGAACTTGAAGACAAAAGAACAGTGCTCACAGACAAATGTTGGTAGGAAAAACGCTGTATGCACGCCTGATTTATTGACTAAAAAGTTTCCAGGACAACTCTCTGAACCACTCAGCAACCTTTCTTTATGTGTGCGAGCCAAATAACTGAGATGCCGTACACATTCAGGCATTCTGTATCACACATTTCATTGCATCCTCTAAATAAATCCTGCCCTCCTCACTTGTCCACCCAAAAATAAATGCAGGACACACATCAAATGATGTGACTATGGTAACAAACAGATTCAGCTTCTTATACTCTCCTGAATTTATCTTACTTGTATCCTCATTGTCAAAAGGAATCAAAAAATAAGACCTGTGGACTAAAATGGCCACAAATGATTTAAAAAGAATGACTTTGGGTTATTGGTATTGATTAAAAGAGATCAGCTACTTATTGAGTTTGTTGTCAAACTGAAGCATTAATTGACACATTAACGTCTCTTTACTTATCAAATTGGACATGAAAGAAATTACATGTCTTTAATGAGCATCCAAGGTAAACAGAGAGAGAAGCTGGTTGGAGGCCAGGCTTTGCAGCCTAGGATCAACTCTTCATCCTCATGATGACAGCTGGCACTAACGACCTCATGATAGATGCAACACAAAGCTCCACGAGTGGATCCTGTTCCTTTATCTCCCCACCAAAAAAAGTCGCTAAAATATTTTAATAAATATTTTGTTTTTGCATTGCAGTTTTGTGCATCACCTTGAGGCTGGAGCTAAATGCTAAAATACAAAATACAGTTTAAAACTGAATGACCACTGAAATTTGCCAAAGACGCTAAATTTGAGTTGTTAAAGTTAAAGGCAAGCTAAACATTAAAAGTATTAAAAGCCTAGCTAAAAGCTAAAAAAGCAAACCTTTAGCTAAAAAGTCAAAAGTTGCATAAAACTGGCTAATAGTAGCAAAATGCTGGCTAAAAGCTAAAAGTAGCAAAGTGCTAGTTGAATGTAATAAACATCTGGCTAAAAGCTAAAAACAGTAAAAAGATAGTTTAAATCTAAAAGTAGCAGCTGGTAAATAAAAAATGTAAAGGTGCAGAGTGGTACTTTAAAGTAAAAAATAAAAAAAATAAAAGCTAATTAGAAGCTAAAATAGCTGAACAGTCAAGGCAGGCAATAATTTGTAGTGCTGGTGAATTACAATAAAAGTGAAAAACATTTTTTTAGGTATCTGAAAACATTTTTTATGAAGGCTCTCCACTCTTCAACATTTTCTCTACATTACTTTCTAGCATCTTGACCCTTCAGCTGGTGGCTCGTTGGAAATATACAGTGCATATAAATAGAGTAGATTGAAACCTTCGGCTCCAGTTCCGAGGATGAGGAGGTTTGGGTTCTGCTGCACTGAGTGGTTCGTTGCAGGGTATTTATGACTGCGGTCAGGTTTGAGAGGTGCACACACACGTTTTAGAAGAGGTCCTGCCGTCACAGCTGCATCACACAGCTCAGGGCAATGTTTCATCTAGTTAATGGTAGATTAAAGCCTTCTGTGGACTCACTGATATATGCTATCACTTGTCATTAAACAGGAGCATGAGCCCCTGGAAACAGGCTGTAAATAGCAGCTGGATATGTTGCAGAAACTGGGGGAGCTCATCACTGTTGATAGGAATAATAAAGATATTATATGGCTCATAAAATTAAACAGGAAATGGATGTGTATGACTGCTATAATTTACTTGAAATTGAAACAGCCTAAGTGAGCTTTATGGGGTGATAAACTGTGAACTGGACTCCATATTTATACTTGTATAAGAATATATATATAAAAAAATAATATTTACAACTGAGTGATCCATATACACATATGGTTCCAGTGTTGACGATAAATAACTCTGATCTGTACTTTAATCAATTTTTTAAGATACAGCTAGACGTGTGCAAAAATCGTAATAACCTTATTATACGATGCTAGAAAAAAGTGTTTTTATTATAAATGCAATTATGAACAGAATAGTTTACATTAGATACCTGAAAAACATTTTTTTAAATCTATAAGTGTTAAAGAAACTAACATTACTTGAATAAATACATATTGTGCTCTGCCTTTTATGCTGAAGATCTAAACAAAAATCATATGGATGTGTTAGAGCTTGAAATTTGTGTTGGAGCTGTCTCTCAGCTACAGTTACAAAATAAAACTGAGCATAAAAGGTGTAAAACTGATTGATTAAATTTGTGCTTATGTTTAATACATTTAATTAGCTGTGGCAGCCATCCCATACATGTAGAAATGTATTCAACTTTCTGAAAGTTAACACTGACAATAGTCCTTGTGTTCAAGCTCTGTTCAATAAAAATCTTATGTTAATCAATTTTATTTTTCACAACTGAATAATAAAAATAACTACATTATAGGATGAAATGCAAAAATATTTTTATTCAGAAACATTGAAACAAAATTCAAATCATGAGAATTGGCATAACACAAAAGTAATAAGAGCGTAAAATACCATTCACAAATAATATAACTGTGATTGTATGATGGGAATAATTAGTTTACAACTTTTACCGTATTACTATTTTTTCTGATAAAATAGGATGATGATAGTGAGTGCTGTACACAAACATCCGCCCTCAAAAAAAAAAAGCTGTTATTAAGAAGGCATATTTTGGAAAAATGCAGTTCTTTGTTGTTTTGTGAAAACCCACATTTAAGGGAATAATCTGTTGAGTTTTGAAGCGATGTTCTGTCAAATAATAGTTTTTTTAATAAAGAAAAAAAACTTTATTTAGGCAGGTAATCTCAATGAGACATGTCTCATTTAGAAGTGAGACATGTGACACACAAACAACATCAGTTATACAAAGAACAGGAGATGGTGTAGAAAAAATAATATAGGCCTAAAAACAATAGAAAAGTGGCCCTCAGCCTGGAGGAAGTCTGTTTTTCCATCCTCTGTGATCTATGTCTGATGTTTTGTCTGATAAGATTCTAACTAGTGATAACTATTTGACAGAACATCACGTCAAAAATCACAAAATTATCCATTTAAGGATAAGGACAGTGACTGCCACTGCTGAAATTTACATTTAAGCACGTATTGGTTCACCGACTAACAAATTAAGAACAAATTAAATTAAATTATTTTACGTAACATAAACCAAACCATAAAGCATGCTCATTTAAATGCAGTAAAATTAGTTTTGAAAAGCTTTTCCTTTTTTGCATTTTCTATAGTCTGATCTTTTAAAGACAGTTATTAAAGAAATGTTGAAGCAAATGCAAGTTTCATATGTTTTTCTTAAGGTCCTCAAAGCAGACTGAATTAAACCACGGAGAAGTCCACCATCTGAAACTGCACATTACTGACAGCTGCAGAGAACATCCACCAATGTCTTAAAATGTACCTTTGATTTTCTTTTGGACAAAATAGACCCATTATTTTCAAATGCTTCAAATTCCATTAGAAATATTTACCTAAAATTAGAAATCAAAGTAGACATCAGTCTAACTTTTTCTAGCTCTAGTTTCTTGTTGGACTTTTCAACTCCAGGAGCCGTCCCCCTGCTGTCCAGTAGACAGAATGCAGGTTTGAGACATCGCTTCATAATCAGAGCTAAAGGCAACAACTTATTTGCTTTAATAATTAAAAAGACACTCAACTCAGAAAACAGCACAGATGCAAAGTAGAGAGCTAATATAGCATCAGTGAAAAGCTGGATTTCAGCAAGTATAAGAAAAAAAAAAGCATTATTTTTTTTTACTAACAAAATATAAACCCATTTAAACATAGTTCCTCCTAACAATTGTTTTCAATTTGTAAAAATTTTGTCATACAAAAAAAAAAAAAACCCGACAACAAAACACACAGTTTTCCTCTCTATTAAACATTCAACTATTTGCTTTGCAGCAAACGTTTAACTTGAGCTGCAGAGGAGTTTCCACACAGTTTGAACACAAGTGTCCCAAACCCCTGCAGTCACTTTGGTTTCTTCTTTATCCTGAAAGAAAGAGAAAAATAAAAGTCTGAACAATGCAGTCATGAGTCCCACAGTCACCTGCTTTGGCAAAGTTTATGCAACTTTTTCCATGACCTTTGACCTCTAAGGTTGAACATCTGTTTGAGGAAGAGGTTAACTGACAGAATCTACACACTCCGCCTTTCATTGTGATTTACACTTGACCATAATATGTCTGGAAAAGCCATAGTCCCTGGGGCTGAGAGGACAGCTTGATTTTCTGTTCTAGTACCAGTTTAGGCCCTTGGTTGACAATTTTTTTTACAATTTTTATTTCAAGACAATTGTTTTCAACAGCTTTCACTAACAGATTTTCATTACAGTTAGGAACCAATCGCATCTTTCAGAGCGATACCGATTGCTTAGGCTCCTGTTTTAAACTTGAACTGAGTTTATCAGCTCATCAGTGCATCCAATATAAAGGATTTTCAGTTTTCCACCAGAAAAGAGAAGACTCAGGCTCTGGTTTCGAATCAGACAGCACAAAGATCTTAGTTTATAAAACTGTGCTGAAGTGAGGCGCGAGGAAAGATAAGGATCTGTGAAGGGCCAGTTGGCGAGTGCAGTAAAACCTGGCTGCTGAAAGATCAGGCATTCCAAGGAGGATTTGAGCTATAGGGGAAAAAAAATGTTCAACTAAATATCATGTGAGGATGTTGGTCTAACTCAGTCACAGTCAGAAAAACAGCAATAGCAACAACAGCAGCAGCTAGCTGTAGCAGTTCTGGTTCAGTGGTAGACCAGGAATATCAGGATGTCGGGGTAAAACTTCATTCTTAAAATTGTTTGAATGTTTTTGCATGAATCAACTCTGATCATTCTTCATATCAGTCCACTGGTTTTAGGGATGAATAAAAGTGTTTGAAAAAGCCTGTGAACATCAGACCACATGATCATTTCCTGAAAAGTTGTGTTTTTGAAGATATAATGTTTCTGTCTGACAGTATTGTAAAGGCTTAAAAAATAAAATGTTTGAGATGTGAGTTGTTTGAAGCAGTAAAATAAGTCGCTTATCTCTTGTGTGTGTTTATTTATTGCACAGTCTAACCTCAGGTGATCTTATGAATTCAATCAGATGTCCACTTCCAGGAACGTTAGAAATTGTTTTGAATTCCACTTGTGAATTTTCTTCCTCGCTGTAACCCTTTTCAGATTTATTACTGTCATCCAGAGCTGCTCTTTAAAAACCTCCAAAACATCTTTTCTGAGATGCTCCCAGCTGTGGATCACTTTCATTAATGGCTCTGATTGGAAGAACCTGCCACCAAAATTGACCTTTCACGGATCAAAATATTTTATAGTACCTGAAGGTCATCCACAGCTCATACTCTAACAGTGCTAACATTTTGCACAATGATGTTTGTAAGAATGGAATGACTACAACTCTGTTATTTTTCCACATGAGATGCTCTCAGTCTGAAACGCTGGCATAAAAGGCTGTGATCTAATTTTATATTCTTCCAAATATGTGACTAGTTGACATCACCCCACCCTTCCAGAAATTCAGCAACAATAAAAATGCAGAACAAAGCTTCAGTAACAGGGGAAAACGAAGGTCACACAGAGACTGGAAGTGACACATAGCGATTGCTCTCAACTAAACACTGTAACCTAAACTTACTAGAGTGACACTATTTATGTGCTCACTGCAAATTGTTTTCACCCCCTCCTTTGTAGAGAGGCAGCCAGCGTGGTGTGAAGAAGTGCAACGAGCGCAGCTAAATTAGAACTGTAAATATTCGGGAGGTCACCTGCAGAACCGCAAAAAAAAAAGAATACCGTAAATAGCAGCAGCCTGGTGTACTTCACAACTTTTAAATTAAAATAAATCTGGGCTGTGTCAAAAAGGAAAGCAGCACTGAGGTGTTAAATGACAACTCACTCTTACTTTTCCGCTGAACGTTTCACAAGTATCTGTTTTTTTCCTTCAGCTAGAGCAAAATCAGCTTCGGTTACAATCAAATGATTGAGTAAATACTGTAAATAAATCAAAAGTGAGATGTATAACGTGTGCCTTTATGTAGACAAGTGTCTCAGATTGAGTCAAGGTCTTTGTCGATGTGTGTCCTGGATTTGGTCGGCGCTCTGCGGCAGCTGCTGAACATCCAGTTTCTGCAGGGACTTGCTCAGCAACAGACAAAGAATGTGAGCCTGATGACTCTGACATTGAGACCACATTATTCTTCTGCAAGCCACAGTAAACCCTTTAATTAGGGCTGTCTGACCTCTGACCTTTGGGAAGGGCCTGAGGTCACAAAACTAAGTTAGGAAGGACACAAATGTGAAAGGGAATCATCATACAGCCTGATGAGCGAAACATACACACTGTATGTGCTGCAAATGTGGGAGATCTGGGAGGTTTTGATAGTTTCATGTTCATATATTCAAATGGTTATTTTTCCCAGTGTGGTCAAAAAGTAATCCAGTAAACACCTACAACTGTTTACTAATTAATCCTCACAACCATCTTCCTTTTATCATAACGTCAAGTTAAGTATACAGTATATGATGGCCCCTCTTTAATAAGTTAACAACTGTTCATTAATTAAATGTCTGTAACATAATCTAGTAAATAAAAATATTTGTCTGACCAACCTGCCTAATTGCCAAGGTGACAAGAAGTTTTCCTAATTCTAATAAGTATTTTTGGTGCATAACGTATTTGACTCTATACCCAATGAACCAAAAACAAAACAAAACAAACAAAAAAAGAAACAAACAAAAAAAAAAACACCAATTCTAAACAGCGTCTAAAAGTAAAAAAAGAAAAAATTAATTTGTTAAGAAATTAAGTTTTTTTTTTAGTTTAGCAATGTTTTGTTTTTATTCTTTTTTTTTAATCATGTAATGTATTGTTGAAGATATTTTAATTTATTATTTTACTCATATATTACACATTGTTACACACAATTTACAGCAAGCTACAAATACTTAAAAAAAAAAAAGAATATACAAGGGTAATTGTTGTTTTAAAGAATTTGCAGTTGGAAGTTTTCAAACCTAAACTCCAGACTTAGTGATCTGTTGTGCATAATTAAAGAAAAAAGTGGGCGGAGTCATGCCCACCAGCTGTTTTCCCTCCTTGTAGCACAGAGGAAGTATCAGTCAGTCTGTGTTTTCCAACAGCCCCGCCCCTCTGAGGAGATGCCCAGGTGTAATGTCCGTTTGAACCACATCAAACCTCATCAGACAGCAGGAAGCTTCCTTCACTGTTATTACTAAGATAAAGATCCTGCTTTCAGCACATTGTCTTTCTGCTGCCCTTAATCCGTGTTTACCTGAACGTAACTGTTTTTTGAGGGCTCAACTTGTGAAAATGCATATATTTTGTCATTTTTGGACCTCTCGTGGCAGTTAAGGTCAAACAAAAAAATTGAAAATGAAATTTTCATCTCAAATTATTGACTCTGCCAGCAGCAGCTCTTTGCAAACAACTGGAGTTGCTTCTTAAACACAGTGAAATCTCAGTCTGTCGTTCGTTCACCTCCACCTCTTGCCATTTGTCCCAGGCTGTTTTCTTTAACATTACCCTTCCCACATGAAAGCTGTGCTCTAACTGGAAAACAGCCCATGAAGTGGTAGCTCCAATTATGCTGGTTTTGATTACGACCTGTCAACTCAGAGTTGTTATCTTCTGCTGCAGCCTTTCAACTCTGGCTGGCTCATCACCTCCTAACCAGGTGGAAATAACTGGAGAGTTTTCATTTTTTGGGGTGGGGTGTTTTTTATTGTTGGGCAGTCTTTTGTTGATTGGAGTCACATTTCCTACCATAAACTGTTTCTAGAAAACCCAATTGTGTATCAGTGATACATTTTAAGGAGCCATACATTGTAAAGCCCAAAAACCATGTATCTGTTTGCAGTGATGGCTGTAAGGGATGTACAGATAATTCTGTTCATCTCAACACTGTAAGTTGAATCAAGACTCAATTGCAGGTCAGTAAGACATAGCTGGATAACAAACAAAAGCCAAACTTTAATAAATAAACTGGAAGTCATCAAAAAATCTATTACACTTCATAGAAACAAACAGGAGGATCCACAAGCTGAGAAAAACTAGACACTTCCTGTATTGGAAGCTGTAATTATTAAATGACAATTATGCTGATTACTAATGGAATAGAGGTGGGTACTGCTATCATAAATATAAATATAAAGAATACATGTAGAGTCAACAAAGATTCTCTGCATTTTTTAACTGTTTAAAAGACCCTCTCAGGAGGTGAGCTGCCTTTGGCTCAAAAGGAGATTATTGGGATTTCAGCAACCAGTGTTTTTGGAAAAAAAGAGATCATTCATGACTGCGAACACAGGAGCCATGCAGGCATGTTGTTTCTCAGCTGTGAGCTTATCATCAGCTGTTCAGAGTGGTGTGAATGTTTTAACCCCAAGCTGAAGCCCTGAGGGTTTCTGAGCAGAGAAAAAAAAGAGAAGCGGCCCCAGGTGCATCCACAGATCTTACATCCTGCAGCATCTGATGATTAGACTGAAAGGGCCCACGTCACTACTGCTGTTAGAGGAATTGCATCTATCTGTGGCAGAAATAGGAGGAGAGGTCAAACGAGGAAAAAGGGGATCTGCAGCCAGCAGAACCAGAGATATTTTGTCAGAAAAATGAGTCATGAATGCATTGTTGCATTTAATGACAAAATAGGTGAAAACTCTAAAGTAAGCTGCAAGAAGGCAAATGTTGCAGGTGATAATCCTTTTATTTTTGTAGCGCTTTAATACAACATGTATTTATAAACCACAAGATGACAGGCATGACATCAAGATGATTTACGGTTTAGGGGAAGCACATCTTATAAATTTAGAGGTAACGGTTTTGGATTTTCTATTTGCATTACGTTTATTCAGGACAGGAAGCTGCAGGTGGTTCAAATGGGCTCTGTTCACTTGCAGCTCAGGGTGGGGTGGGTGGGGGTCCCTTTTAACTAACACCCGAGAAGGCTGAGCAGCTGCAGCTGAACATCCGTCAGCTGGAGTCTTACCTAATTTCTGATGAACGGCACAGAGAAGAAGGCGGAGGCTGTTTTTCAGACAAGACAGTCGACACAAACTTCCTGGAGTGTGTTGCCTGTCTGCAGATCTAGATGAAAAGAAATGCAGAGGGTTTCATGCTGATGTACAAAAGCTTGGAGTGTTAAGTTGTTTTCTTTGATTTCTTTGAATCACAGTCGTTTAACTACACAATAAAACTAAAGGCTAGCAGTCGTCAAAGGAATGCATATCGCTTGCTGCCTTTCCTGACAAAGTTATAATCTAAACTCACCTTATGCTGAGAAATGAGAGTTATTGTCACTTTGGTCAAAGAAAAACAACATTATGAGCAATCTCATGCATTATCTTGCATGATGTTGCATGATTAGTTACTACTTGGTGTGAATGGCTCTTACAACACCAACGTTGTGTTTAAAAGCTCACTGTGGTCTGTGTGGTACTGCCAAGGTTTTAGGTAAAGATAGTTTGCAATGTGTTGCGTTAAAAATTTATGTTTGCTACTAACACATCAAATTTGATCTCAATTTCTGCAAATTTAGCCATTTTTGTGTTTTTTTTAATGCCTGTTGGTTGTGGCAGCCATCTTGAATTGGGATGAGCCCAACAATGAATCAGTTGTAGATGTACGTCCAATGCTTACTCTCTGACAGTTTCATTAAATCCTGTCAGAGACGTTGTCCTTGATTAATGATCCCTGAAATATGCAATAAAGTTTGCCTATTTGAGTGGAAAATTAAAATAAATCTTGAGTGGTTTGAAACTTTTGCACAAAGGTCTAAAGTGGAACAAATGTACAACTGATATAAATTAGGCAATGTTTCCTGTGACTCAGAGACAAACGTGTTGAAACTAAGTGTGTTGTATTAACTGGAAACTGTGTTAAATAAAAAAATGGTGTCTCAGGTTGGTCAATGTTCAAGTCCCAGTCAGACACTGTGTCCTTTAAAGCCTGGGTGAAGATATGAACCTTGACTCAAACACTAACCTGTCTTCTGACCAGAGCCATGGTTGTTACTGTTGTTCTCGTTTGTCTCCTTCAGAGACTCCACCGAGGTCTTGTTGGAGACGGCACCTTCGTCGTCAGTTTTCTCTTCTGAGCTGGGCTTCACAGTTGCAGGGGAGCTGCCCTCTACAGCATCCTCTTTGGGTTTGTCCTCTGAGCTGTCCGGAGATGCAGACGCAGAGCTGGAATCAGCCGCAGGTTCACCCACCTCAGCTGTGGGAAACAAACCAAAAAATCGTAAAACTAACTGTGATTTAAGAACTTTATTCCCAATGTCTTTTATTTTACTTTGAGTGACGGACTATTAAAAAAAGACGTGGACTGAGTCATCTTGCAATACAAAAACCCCAAACTTACTGTATGCTACTCCTTCACAACAGGAGCTATTCCGACAAATTGGTTTGGCAAGATATTACCTTTCATCATTTAAAACCCTGTTGACATTAGAGGGTAACTGAATAAAAGAAATACTCCATAATTAGCTGCTATGCATGTTTTAGACACACAGCCTGAAGTCATTTGTGCTCAGATGGGAACTCTTTTAGGCGGTGGTATTTCGAGGGGCCACCATGTTGTTAAGCAGCAGATTACTGACCCGGTTCCTAATGAGGTACAACCACGCAGCTGTTAGAAAGCTGTGGGAAAGTAGGGAGGTCCTTAATTTTCTGACCTGGTTTCAGGTGGAGGGAAAGCACAGATGATGAGAAGAGGAAGATGTGCTGTTTAAGACATACTGTAATTTTGAGATGACTAAAATGTCAACTCATGCATCTGTCCAGCTTTTAGACAAATGTTAGACATGATGACACCCCTTTAGGCAGGTGGGCTCTTAACCTCACTGTTTTTTTGTTATTCTAGTTTAGTAAACTGGCAATAAAAAAGTCATCATATGTAAGTGCCAGTTTTGGTAAAAGTTGTTAAACTCCCAGACATTGCTACGACTTTAAGGATCACACTGAGCACCAGTAGTTAGTCTTGACTGCATCACATGATAGTTTTATCATAAAATATTTCCTGTACCATATAACATTTAATGTAGTACCAATGCAGGCTGAGAAACACACAGAACAAGTTACATTTATAAACCTGAGTAATCAGTGATTATTCTACAGGCTAAATCATCGGACTTTAATTAGACTCAGCCGTTGAAAAGATTTGTATCGTTCATGAACGTCACATCTCCAGAGCTATCTGAGCACCAGTGTTATACTTTTTGATACTTTAAGTGTCCAAAAAGTTTTTTTTCCCAAATATTATTGCTTTAACATTTCTTTTTTTTCCGACTTAAACAATGATGTCATTTATTTTTTCCTGTAACTTCTTTATGCATATTTTCTGGTTTCTAGATGTGGCAACAAAAATGTCATCAACAGTGAAGTAATAACTTATGAGGAAGAAACACTTCTCTGAATATATACAGACACTTTAAGAAGTTGACACTTTTGGCACGTTTTAGAGCCAACATTTATTTCAAGTTGGTGCCTCATAATGTGCATCTGGGTGAACTTCATCATTACTTTACTTTTTAAGTTTTGTCTTTATATTGTAGTGTAACAAATATTAATGAGCTGTTCATAACTGCACATTCATCTTTTTCCTTCCAGCCAGTAGCTCAGTGACAATAAGAGTCAGAAACAGAGAAAGAACCCCCTGTTTTACTGTTTCTCTCCCTCCCAGCAGGAAGCGCATGGGACACCATGTTTTTTCACAGCTATCATCAGAACTCTGTTTAAACGCAGAGCGGCGAGTCCAGACAGGACTGCTCTGCTTACCTTTTAACACAGGAAGACCTTGGAGGAAAACAGGAACGTGTTTCACATTTATGGGCAAATCAAACTGTCAAAACAATAAAACTTAGAAGAAGTTGTTTTTTATGTTTGTGTCCTGTTTTTAAATGTCAAATTAAGACATCAGATTCTTGCCTTTTTCCCCCCTGACTTTAAAAGCTCTATTTTATTTTTGTTTAGCTGTGAGGAGCTCTGTTGGCTTCCACTTCACGGTGAGCCCCCCACCCCCACATATAGGAGTCAATAAGGCGCTGCATTAAAGAAAATCGGTATGTGCTTCCATTTCCATCAAGTGGCTTATTTCAGTACTACAAGCTTGATTTATCTTGCTTCCATGGTTTATTTGATGCTGTTGAATTATTTACTTATTGTAAATAAAAAGAAACAATTTGGATTACTCCCACGGAGTTTAAGTTTGATGTTTTACAGGTAGCTTGCAGCAACACCTACAACTTCCTTTTATTCTCTTTAACTGTTCTTAAGAAAAAGAGGAAGGAAAAATAAAGTGCACAATTTAGCCAACCCTGACAGTTTTTTTTTTTTTTTTTTTAGAAAATACACGTTTGCTTATTGAGCTCCATAGATATAGCAACGCAATAAAAATACAAATAAATATTTGTTCTCTTTACTTTTTTGCTCCTCCTGTGTTTCAGTCTTCACTTCTGGTTCTTCTGGCTCTTTGGCAGAAGTTTCAGTCCCTTCAAAGGTTTGTAGACCTGAAACATTTGCAATGATCAGCAGTTATAACAATGAAAGATGATGTAACTGCAATATATATATTTTTGGATTAGCATAGTTGTTAAGCAGACCATTCAGAGGCACAGACTCAGCAGGTATCTCAGGTTCAACTGGGCTGAGGGGGATGTTGGCTTCGTCTGCTCTGTGTGTGAGATCAACTGAGTATCTCTGTGGGGACAAATCATTCAGAACACACATTTAGTATTACCTATAATTGGAGTTTTAAATGTTATGTGTGACGTAGCTCTGAACATGATGCTTTCATGATCATCTTTTGTATCTTTGTGACTGAGCTGATTAAACTATCCTTCATCCGTCCTGTCCAGATTGTTACCAAAGATGGAGGAACAATAATGTTTTGCTTGTGCGTGTTCGTGTGTGTGTGGACTTCAGAAATTCACCACAGCCAACTGTTTCTTGTCTGCACAAAATTGTACAGACACTGAGCTAAAGTTTAGTGTGGCAGACTCATTCCCAGCACGTTATAAGCCCTAACAGATCATTCAAGATTTTGCATGAGATTCTGCATTATGATATTTTCATGTTTTAACCCAAATAGCTTAATCTCTGTCATTTCTCAATATAAGACGATCTTAGTCTAAAATGCCGGCTGTGTCCAACATGATCAGCTATTTCTTAGGTTATGGATACTCACCCTCACTCTTCTTCTTGTAAAGAAACAAATAATTCCAGATGCAAACACTACAAGGACTATTATGCCCAGAACGATGATTACTGAAGACCAAAATACAAAACAAAGAGCCTCAAATCAATCATGGAAATATTCTTCATGTCAAAGCTTGTCATAATAAAGTCGTGCTTTCAAAAACACATTATTATCTAGAAAAATAGAAAAACTCACCAATGTGGTCTGCTGATGCAGCTGAAGAAACACAAAAAGGTTTATGACTCAGCCGAGTGTCACTTATTGCACAAGATCTTTCTTTAAGACATTAGAGTCAAACCTGTTTGCGTGTTAGCGAAATATTTCATGAACCACATAGGCATATTTTATTATAAATTCTGGAACATAATAATTGGATGTATCTACAGCTTATTGTGTGAATGTTATGAAGCATTCACACAATAAACTGCAGATACATCATTTTTCATACAGTTTCAGCAATTTATATATCCAAATATTCAGCTACTTCAGCAATTTATACTTTTCAAGACATTTAGCTTTTTCTGACATTTTTTTTTCTCAATAATAATAAATTAAGCTTTGACATCCTGAAAATACTTCATAATGCTTTTACAGTATTTCTTTACTGTACAACTCACATTATACTCAGGTAGTTTCTTTATTTTATTTCTTTATGTTAATTTGAGATTTTTCTGCATTTTTCAGCTAAATCTTTTTGGGTTTCTACCAGTTTCCATCCATTTATTATCTATACCCGTTTCTTCCTTTTTTTTTTTTTTTAGGGTCACGGGGGTCACTGGTGCCCATATCCAGCCGTCACAGTGCGAGGGGCGAGTACACCCTGGACAGGTCGCAAGTCCATCACAGTTTCTACCAGCTTCTTTCTGCTAATTTAAGTTTTTTCAGCTGTTTTCTGCAATCTATGATCCCTTTTGGCTTTTTTCAGCTAAACATTTTTTTTTTTCATTTGATTAGTCTTTGTGAGTTCCTCTGTGCCACTAACCACCTCTCCCACAGTCATTACTCAGCCATTCGGTCTCGCATCATCTTAACCTCCCTCCGTGTCCTCCAGCCGTGTCACGGCTGCAGCCACTCCTCTCATCAAATCTTGTCCTTATAGTTTCTCAGCCTCACCTCACTGACCGTTGTTCTCCTCTGAGTGTGACATCTTGTCGTGGGATAGCGTTTAATAGTTTAGTTTCAGGTTTTGACCAAAACAGCTACAACTCCATGTCTCAACATGAGATGATCTCCGTCTCAAACGTGTGTGATTTGTGTTCTTCAAGAAATGCTAAGTCTTTAAGTTTGTTTGATCCTTTTCTTTCCTCTTCTGTTGTCAAATGCCTGCCCCATCAAACATGTCATAAAATGTTTAAAATCTAGTACACTCACTGAGGCCACAAAGTCTTCTGATTATTTTCAAAACACATGCATTGAACTGCTACATTCTCAGCATCCTATTGCATAAATTGAATATTTGTATCACTATTAGCTCCTAAATACGTTGTTGCTCAGCTGGTTTTGAGCTGAAAGTTAACAATGAAAGAGTTTACTATAAAATGGTTAAATTTACAGAATAATGTCTCATATAAAACAGCAGGTGCAACTTACTCTTCTGGTTGGTGGTCTTTATAGTGGTGGTAGGTTTTCTCCTTGTTGATGGATCCATTGGTGGAGGTGTAGGCTTGATCGTGGGCCTCACCGATACTGTTGTTTGATGTACGGTGGCAGCTTTAGAACCATTAGAGCTGAAAACTAAGAAATATAACAACCAACAACATGAATCATTGAAAGAAAAATGAAAAGACACTGAAGGAACAGGTAGTGATGGTGAAATACTTTACAGACCACTGGTAAAAGAAGGCGTTATGCTCCCATTTTTGTCGCTTTGAGGTGCGAGAGTAGAAGTGTTGCTGTTGTCAGTGATGTTCACAGAGATAGCTGGGAGACTTGTGATGCTTGCAGTGCTGGTTTCATTGGTTCCATTGATGTCTTCACGGGTCATATCAATAAAGTTTGTTGTATTATCTGCCACAACAGACTCTAGAACCATTTCTAAAATAAAATAAATAAAAGAAAAGTGACCATATTAAAAAAGTGTTAAAATAGCACTCCTACAATGAACTCCATCACAGATTTATTTACATTTGTTGAATTATTTTTTTTGATTATGTCTTTTGGTTTAGAATCAACTTATTTTTTTATTTTTTTATACTTCTTCATTTTGTTCCTTTTTGTTCTGTACTTGACTTACCTCATTGAAATGGTCTCAAATCTACATATTCATGGTATATTGCATCATTAAGTGCAACTTCTCTCTTGCTCATTATCTGTGCATACAAAATGCCGGAAGCTCCAAGAGGAACAAAATGTATTTTTAAAACATAAATTGTTAAGTGCAAATGATTGAAAATAAGGATTCAAAACAGTTAGAGTAGAAATATATACGTTTTTTTTTGCAGACAATCCGATGAGCAAAAACCAGAACAATTACTCACTTCTTAAACCAATTATCCTGTGAAATAATAATTTAAAATAACTATGCATCAGGATATATTACAATAAATGTTTTTAATTCTCTTAAGTCTCTATTACACTTTGATCAAAATTCCGTCACGTGACCCCTATTACCTGATGAATTTTGTTCTTCCATTTCTAAAAAAAATGTGAAATTTAAGATTTTCTCCATTCATCATATTTACCCGCTTCTATCTTTTGAGTTTGAGGGGTTATTGATGCCCATACCCAGCACTTACGAAGGGGCAGGGTACACCCTGGACAAGTCGCAAGTCCATCACAGGGCCATATTTTCCTCAAAAGAAATAAAATTAAATGGATTGCTTTAAATCTCTCTTGAAATCTCCATTTTATTCTTGTTTTCATCGCTTATGAAAAATATTTCCTATTGTCTGACAACTTACATTAAAGCACAGTGTTGTTTTGCAGAATATTTTAACAGAAACAAATGTAGATAAAGAACTGTCTTACCAAGAAACAACAAATGAAGTGTCTTTTTTAATTTGTTGGATGGCATTATTGGATGTGAAAGGCTGCTCAGTCGAGAGGCGTTGATAAAAGGAAAGATTCCAGGTTCTGAGGTGACGCTTTCATGCACTGCTTCTCTTCTGGAGTGCTTCACAGTGTTTCACACTTCTGAAGTAACAAAAAGAGGATCAACGCCTCTGACCAGAATGTCTAAAAGAACAATGTTGCTCAAACAGAGTGAGTGAGAGGAAACTGTTTGCATGTTGCTTCAGACACCACTTAGCTTTCGAAGCAAAGAATGATGGGAGGTATCTGTTACCCAAACTCCGATCCACTGGCTCACTGTCATTTTTAAGTTGTTAGATTTACCTAAAATATCCTAAAATAAACATTTCCTTTTTAGCTTTTGAAAAATGTACTTGTCAAGTCAAGTTTTAATGTTTTATCTAATCTAGACACCATAAAGGCAACAAAAAAATAAAAAATAAAAATGCAATTTTCTTAAAATCAAGAAGGTTGCAAGACAGACAACCTGGTCCTGGTGATTCACTTTTCTGCTCACTAGATGTCACTGTGACTTAAGAAAAATACATCAGGAAGTTTTATCCCAATTGAAACAAGATCACTTTCCTTAAAAAAATAAATATCAAACAGTGTGATGTAATTATAACTTCAGTTTGATTTGCACTTAAACCAATGGAACAAATATTCAAACTGGATAGTTGGTTGATTTTAAGAAAATGAGTGGGTTTGTTGGTTTTGTTTTAATAAAACTGTCTGAACAGTTTTTATTTGCCTTCAAAAATCCCAACTGATATTTATCCCCTGCTGTTTGAAGCCGAATGGTGGCATTGATTTCTATGTCTGTTTGTTAGCAAATTATTTCATGAAAAACTGGATCGATTTTAATGAAACTGTCAAAACGTAGTCAGTAGATGTACATCTACAATTGATTAACTTTTGGAGTCGTCCCATTTCAAGACGGCTGCCACAGCTAATCAACATCAACCAACACAAAAATAGCTTTAATTCAGTCTATTTTAAAGATTTTGAGCAAACCTTTGGTGTGGTATTAGGTGAGAGTCATCCATAACACATACTCTGAGCACTATCACTTCTTGCAGATTGTGTAGAGCATCATTAAGAAGGTTGGACCAAAATGATTTTTACTAAACGCTTCTCAGATTATTTTAGTTTAAATCTTAGGCATGGCAGGTGGTGGGAAATAAATGAATCAGACGTTTAATTTATTAATTCAGAAAACTTCAGATTAATGTTTTGTAACAGAGTATCAGTGCGAGTTTTCTTGTATGGGTAGGATTGTTTTGAGTAGGGTCAGGTTTTACTGTTTATTTGCCCATGCCAAAGATAATCGGCAGGAGGATTAGTGTTAACTGCCACCCAGTCGCTGGCAGGCTCCACGTGGGCCACTGCTACAGGCCCCCCACCCCCCCTCCTGCTGTCTGGTCCAGGGTCCATTCAGGACTCGCTCGCAATGATGAGGGACTGCAAGTTTGCTCTAATCCTAAAGAAGGACCCATGTCTGGCTTCCACTCTGGGCAACGTCACAGACCCAAAAACAGCAGTGGAAGAGAGGGTGTGTTTCTGTGTGTATGTGCAGAAAGAGAGAGAGAGACTCGGGAGAGGAAAGAGAACCGGACCACCCACCCAGAGGATTCAGAGGCGCAGGATTCACAGCCCATTCTGTTGACCTGCCACACCGCCCCGGCTCTGGGCACAGCCCTCCCCAATTGTTCCGCTTGCTAACATGAGGAGGTGGGAGGTGGGTGATGGGGGGGCTAGATGAGCAGTAAACAGTGGGCTGAGCTTCTCTCCTTCAGTGCACAAAAGAGCTGAATTGTGTTGGACTGGAGCACTTTTTAGAGTGGCCCTGCCATGGGGCCTGAATGAAACATCTGTGGAGGCTGAGCCCAGGGGAGAAAACGCTATTTTGCTGTTCAACCACACTGACAACCTGTTTTCTCTTTCTTTACCCTCCTCCTTACCACACACACACATGCACACCCACACACACACACAGACAAAACTAGCTTCCTTCACTGTTATTTTTCCCTGGCCTTGTAAAACTATTCACACTGTATACTCACGGTTGCCAAAAGGTTAACAGAAAAATAACAGTACAGCTGATTGAGTAAAAAGGTTAAAAGACCAAGACAAATATATTTCTTGTTTTCCCATAACCATTAGATTTTGGGTTAGTGGAGTGTACTGCATCTGATTTTTAATGAAGTTATTTATTCATTTATTTTATTTCAAAACAAATTGTTTTTTACCTACAGTAGCAGATATTTTTACAAAGCTAAAGCATTAAAACAAACAACAACACAAGTTAAAGGTTAAAGTTAAGATGATACAACAGGTAGTCATGTAGAACAAGGACACAAAGACATACAGGGATATTTACAATGATGTAGGTTTATCTGATATATTTCAGTCCAATCAACTGACACTTGTAAGGCTCCATTAATTAATTAATTTATTTATTTATTACCATGATGTGCTGGTAATTTTTATCTGAAGTGATCTCATGCCTCACCCATAAATATGCACAGATTGTCTACAAACTTTTTGAAAAAAATGTCTGAGGAACTCATGAAAATGCAAACCCTGAATTCTGGAGAATACCGCAGGGATCGGGGGGGGGGGGGGGGGGAATATGCAA
>JARVJO010000111.1:17577247-17588280 GCA_031762555.1 Cynodonichthys magdalenae | reverse complement strand
ATTATTCATTTCCTTTTTGTGAAATTTTAAAAATTCGCTCTAAATTCGAATTAAATTGGATGGAAACACGGCTATTGGTTCCTAGGTGCAGATCCATGTGGTGTGGTAATCATTGGGAGGCGAGTTCTGGGCAGACAGTGCCGTGGCAAAAACCTCGGAGGAACAGATGTGAGACAAAAGGTAAGTTCATATACTTAGAGCTTAAACTATTAGACGGCTTCAGAACACTACCAAAAAAGTGTGATGCATCAGCAAAGACCAGGACGCCGAGTGACACTCTTAAAGCCCAGGAGCTCACCAGGAGGATCACCAACAGGTAAGATAGGAATCAATCAGGTAAACAGAACACAAAGAACACCAATCATCACTCTACTTTAAAGTGTGAATGTAACTGGAGCAGCTCTCCTGTAGCTGCCCAGGCCCTGGCTTCTTTGACCCAAATAGCGAGGCAGCCGGTACCGATCGATGTTGGAGAAGATGGAGAAACGGTCCGGGAGCTCAGCTGGTCACTTGTCGAAGGTGTCTCTGAATAAAACAAACAACAATTAACCTCGAATATGGTCAACATTAATTACTAATTGCAATAAATGTAGAGCAGGGGGTGTTGTTTTAAGCCTGGATCGCTAACTAGCGATAGCCACTAGCAAGCTAGCTGCTAACTAGTTACCATTGGAAATAAACATGCTCAAAGGCTCATTGGTACAAACTTTATAAAGAAAAAGTACAGTTTGACAAGCGAGACATGTGTCCCATAAATTACGTTCAATATCTCATTCAGTGCATGAAGCACTCACCGTCTGCAGATGTCTCTGAAGTTTGTGAAGAGTCCTGTCTACAGTTTTAGCAGCAGCCAGAACAGTTGGTGGCTGTAGAAAGAAATTGGAAAATCTCAGTAAATCGTTTCGCACTGAATATTTGCGCATTTGTTAATAAACTACATCATCCAGGGCGGTTAATGTAGCTCCACTGGTCAATCGCAACTGCTACACGCTTTGGCACCTCCAAGCCCCAAACGGTGCCGACACCGCAGTACTACCTCCGAGGAGCTTCCAAAAACTGGGCCGACAAGGGTCGACAGTGGAAAGACCAAAAACTGGTGTGGAGTGGGGTGGAGCCAAACCGAACCAAGCCTGTGGAAAAATGCCTTTAGGGTGGTGACACATTATGCAAAATAAGCACCACTGTAGGTCAGAAGGTTGACTAACATCATGATTACAATCAGTAGAACCTTCATTTAAATACCCACATACGTGAGTGCGTAAGGTGGGGTATTTGGCCCAAGACAATGACTGAAAAAATTCATGGACGGTACTTTATCATTTTTTTTTTCACACCATCAGGATATATTACTTGAAGGAAAGTCAAGCACACAAGCTTGAGGGCCTCATGGTGAGGCCATACTTACCCCTATAAGCCCCAAACCCACTGTTAGCTCCTTTTGTAAATTAGATCTTAGGTCTAATCAAATACAGCTTGGTATTGTGGGTGGAAACTAACCACAAACCTCATCTTTAAAAGACTGGTGGTTAAAAACAACTGCCCCACCATCTCCCCAACTCCTTTGCCCCCACAGTCTGGTGACTGGGCAGGATGGAGAATTATATGAGGCTTTCCCAATTCTCTTGACCACACAATGGAAAATGGGAAGAAGACCACACAACAATGAGTGATTTTCAACACAGAGGTCGACCCTAAACTCCGATTTATTGCAAAAAAAAAAGAACATCCCAAGAAGAAAACAGTGTGTCAGATAAGATAGTTAAATCTCAGTAGACCAAATGCTATGGTAGTTTTGACTTAGATGAAAGAGGTATAAAGCGGTCTGACATTGTTTGCAAGATTACAAGATTACAAGATTTTGGATTTGTGTGTAACATCTATATAAAGATGTATGGATAATTAAAACACTGAAGGACATGCTCCTCTCAGTTTGTTTGGTCAAGCTCAGAAGCAAGGATGACAATTATATGTGTGTGTAAATGGCAAAAATAATATAGGAAGATGTTACATTTAAATCAATGTGAGCAAAACTCAATTTACTTGGAGAGTTCATACCAGGTCAAATGTGACATATAGGAGTTATATTAAACATTTTTTTTTCAGGGAAACGAGTAACCTGTAGTACAATACGTGTTTGCCATTTTTTGACATGCTATAAATGTCAATAAACTGACCATTAAGTATGTCTCCAATTAGTTTCATCACTTTTGTTAAGAATACATGGCATCAGAGTTGTGACTTTTGTGAATGTCATTGCTATTGAGTTATCTGCCACACATCCTTTGGCTCCTTGAAAGCTCAAATTATTGAAGGACGTGGTCAACTCAGCAGGTAATTTATAAAGCTAAAAAAGGACTCGTCTTTGCGGTCACATCACCGAAGTCCTTCGTAAAAAAAAAAAGACATGTTCGAGCTGGGAGAGTTTTGAGGATCCT
Organism: Cynodonichthys magdalenae; assembly: GCA_031762555.1. Taxonomy (NCBI): domain Eukaryota; kingdom Metazoa; phylum Chordata; class Actinopteri; order Cyprinodontiformes; family Rivulidae; genus Cynodonichthys; species Cynodonichthys magdalenae. The sequence goes on along the minus strand of JARVJO010000111.1, from coordinate 17,585,845 downwards.
ACAGCAGGTTTTCGGATTAAATGCTTGAAACACCTCAACTGTTCTGAGCTCCCTTCTCGTTTCTTAACTCCTCACTTTAACTCCTGTGGTGCCACCCTACCAGGACACCTATTTCAACCTATTTGTAGCCATAATGGTTTCCCTTTCATTAGGACCCCCTTTCATTAAGACCTCTAAATATAGCAGCAGATATCCAACCTTGCGGGATTTCTTAACTGTCAGCAGTAAATTAGACAGCAGTCTGCCAACAAAGAGCCCCCCTCAGCCGCTGGAATAAAACACTGAGAGCAGTAGAGTAGTAGATTTCTGGCAGCTGCTCTTTTGGCAAACCCTCACAATTATCACTTTGTGTGGAAGTATTCATTTTGTTCTCATTTGTAAGACAGAAAAACAAGTCAGTACCCCTTATTGCACCAGTAATGATAGATTGCTCTGACTGAAAGCTAACGTCTGGTCTGCTGCTTCCCTACCTACATCACTGATACCAGGGCAAATGGTTCCCTATTTAAATCCTGTGAAGGGTAAAATTGGGCCATAGCTAGTCATTACAACAGTGGCACATAGTCTAATTTGGGTCAAGTTTTAGCAGCTAAAAAAATAGTGTAACACTCTTACTGACATGTAAGAGTCTATAAAAAAGAACTGGTAAGATCATGAAATTCATTGATGAAACAAAACATTCCCATCCCAGTAAGATGACTTTCAAAGGATGTGGAATTTTTTATTTTTTACAATAGGAATGTGAAATGTTCAAATGCAACAAAAACAGACCCATGCTTTAAGAAAATACTACAATCGTTTTTGGCAGCATGTGCTAGAATAATATGTGGAGGGGGATAAAAACATTTGTCATAACTCACAAGACACAGAGGACCTGTTGAGAGAGGGCCCCCAACTCAAACACAGCGTAAGAGCCTTTTTTTGTGTATGACACAAACCAAAACAGGCAGCTGTTCACACCAGAGCAGAGAACAGAGAAGCAGGTCCAGTGATTCAAGACCTCCTCAAAGCGCTTGTTTCATCTGTTGAGGAGGTCCAGAGATCAGAGGCAGAGAGAAGGGTGGGTGAGGAGAGGAAAGTCTCTTATGGGGCCAATGTCAGGGGCCAAAAATAGCAGAGAACGCCTCTTGCTGCCACTTTTCCCCCTGTGACTTAACTGTAATGCCGTAATTAGCCAGAAAGGGTTTGCCACCATCATGGTTGGAATCATGCCGGTGGACGGTGGTGACAGGGGCCCAAAACAAATACTTTTTTAAAGAGGGACCAGGTGGCAAGGTAGAGGAGGGAGCTGAAGGGGAGAGTAAAGGAGCAGGAACATTTGGAATCAACTGGTATTATCAAATCCTTCCAAGGAGCAAGAAGGAAGTCAAAGGTAGGAGGAAACTCAGATAACAAGAGGTGAGACAGAAAAATAAGAGAAACAAAAGTTGCTTCATTGTCTGGGTGTCCCTCTGTGCCACACATAGCTCTGATTTTTCCAGTCATTGACAGTGAAACACTATGTTTCCCCCCAACGTTTGCTGAATTTAAGGTTTGTGAAGTGGAAAACCTTCAGTGCTTTATTTCAAAAGCTCTTTACTCAACTGTAAAGGGTCAACAAGGTCCATGGATGCTAAATTCCATTTCCTGCACATTGATTAACTCACTTTCTTTTGCACCCCAAACAAAATGGTTCATCAGCATATCAAACCAAATCCCTCCGAGCTAAATAAATACCTTTATAATTGCTGGATGTTTTGGGTCAATGCTTTCCTTGCATTTTGAATCACGCTAATTTATGTCTTGGCTGGGTAGTGAAAACTTGTATGTGTGTGTGTGTGTGTGTGTCAGAGAAAACTAGTAGACCAAGAAAATAGAAATCAGACAGAATGTTTTCGTGTACAGCTGTGCATTCGCCACGGAGCTATGACATGCTTTAGGCTGTTATATCTTACATAGTTTGCCTTACAACAAGTTCTGTGGGACGGATTGGATCAAAGACAGAGGGGCAGATATGAGTTTTTATTCCTGGCTAGTAAAGGAGGAGGAAAAACAAAAAAAGGAGGGGGAGGGAAGGCGGTCATAGCAGACATGAGAAGCACATACATTCTCTTAGGCCTTGGGCATGAGCTTAGGTACTGCTGGGTGGAATCATTATTCACTGTAAGCCCCAACCCTGGGGTTGACAGGGAAGCTGCTGTCACACCCACTGGGCACTGACCGTTGTGCAATCTCTCCTGGGGTAGTGGAATGAGCTTGTAATGATGGCTGGTTTGATATGGTTTCACTCTCTAACACACATGCAGAGACACTCAGGAGACATTCATGCCGACACAGACAAAAACCTGCTGTGATGTAAGTGATACTACCTCTCTAGAGCTTCAGTCTCTACCAGTGTGCACAGAGTAGAAACAAATTTTCCGGCCCTCTAATACTTATAAACATCAGTACAAGGGTATAATAAAAGTCAGAATAGAGAGAAACATTGTTGCTCGCAAGCAACAATGTCTAAAGCAATCATTGTCTATAACCTCCTGTATAAACAAATCCTCATAACACATCATTAAACAGGCACTAATGAGACAGGAGGTCATGGTGTAAATGCACTACATCTTTCAAACAAACTATGTGAACTGCCTTGTCCTGTCACTGACCAAGCTGATGAACTAGAGGACAGTCAAGTAGGCCTTGTCCTACAACAATGTTGCAATGACCCATAAAACTGTACAAATCAGTTAATCAAAAAAATGACTGCTTCCAACAGGGATATTCACTACTTTGTAGCATGCTGGACTTTCATAGCCTATTTTTAATCAAACTGGTTGAAATCAGTCATTGCTCACATTTTAGCAATGATGCTCGGGAAATTTCTTGTACGTTACCTATCAAGACAAAGTTTGAACAACACCAAAATACCAGATGGGACATCAAGCTATATGCTTCTGTAAGTGTTGCCATTAGCCTGCTGTCTCTCTGACAGTATCTATTGTTATAAAACCAGAGCTACAGTTCATGCTTTTGTTTGCATCTTGAACTTTCAGCAGCCTATATGACAGCAAACCAAATGCCTGAGATGGGCATCTCATGTTTGAATCGTATTGACAGGGCCTTTTTTAATGTGTCAGAGTAAAATAAAACATCTAATTTCTCATGAGATTTCAAGAAGTCTTGCGTGATTTCACATCTGACATCTAAACGTTCATGAATGAAATATCTTTTCATGTGTGGTGTGTTGTCCCTTGCCGTGTGGCTGTACACCACACACTGTAGGACCAAACCTGGTACATCCATGATTTTTTATCCTCTCACGTGGAGTTTCTCAGTCTTTGAAATTCGGCCGACTGTTTTAAAATCTTGCTGTGTGACGCAGCCATAAGCTGTATCTACCTCTGTACGCCAACTCCTTCACAAACTGAGTCAAATAAAGCCACCTTAGAGAATGTCCAGAATGTGGCAGCATGTTTAGGGGTTAATAGTTAATAAGAAATCTCATCACTACGATTCAACAGATTATTGGAAACCACTTGCTAAGTGACCAAAGGTTACCAACAGAGTTATTGTATAGCCAGCTATCTAAACTCAGTTGTACAGGCTGAAACTCTTCCTCAAACATTGTGGTCCTCTCTGGAGCAAATTTGGGCATTGCCACCTTTGCTTATTAGGTAGTTCCAGTCAGAAGTTTTTACATTTATGGTTCTTTGATGGTGAAATATTGCACATATTTCTATCAGAGCACAAATCATTTTCCCCTTATAAAACACTTGGAAACTTCTTTCTTTGAAGACTCTTTTTCCACTACCAACATCCTAACAACCCTTCTCTCCACTTATTTTGTACTTCTGTAATGTTTTATACTTGCAGTGTTATTTACAATATGTTTGACGACTAAATGCATTTGCTGGGGAATTATATTTCAATAAAATTGCAATGTTTTATTCATTTGTAATTTGCTTTGAATCAAGGTGCTTGTTAAATAAAAAAAAACATACACAAAAACAAAATATTTTATAAGACAGAATTTTAAACCATGTTCAAAGGGATAATAAATAAAATTCACATCCTTCAAGCGTCTTCTCAGTAATTGGCATGGAGGTAAAAAAGAATGTGGTCAGGAGATGACTGAGGGAGAATTGTTGTTTTTTTCTAATGAGCATGTTCTTTTTAGTCTTTCATGCTCACATACCAGTGTTTATTGTGCAGGCAGGCTTAAAGCTGGACTGGTCTGCGTGGCGATTTCATGGAACTGTCTTGGGAAAGAAGCTTTAGAGTCATTTTTGTGTTTGCTAAGGTTGATTAGCTGAGATGATCATCTTGATTTTGTTTGATGCCAAATTTCAATCAGTTGTAGATTAATTTCAAAGCGTTTCAATGTAATCCATCATCATATGTTCATGACATATCTTGCTAATAGGAGTAAAATAAAATATATATTACCTAAATGGATTAATTCAATAATTCAATAAGGAAAATGTTAACTTTTTCAAATAAATAAATGTGATTTTCCAAAATGGACCAACATGTCATTGACCTGTGCATACTTGAAGGCCATCTTTGGGATTCGCCCCACCTCCTGTGATTTTGTCTTTTTATCATGAATGTTCACGTTTCCCTGTGAATGACATCATCGTGTTCCGAGGAGGTGCAGCCAAACAGGCCGAGAGAAAAGCAGCACTGAGTGGTGCATCCAGATCCAAGTCCACAGCAGTCACTGTCATAAGCCAAGCAGACCTGGACAACGGCACAGGAAAAATATGCCAAATGATGCCCCCTCCCCCTTCCACCCAAAAAGCTCCAACACTACCCCCCATCCCCACCCCCTTATTATTTCTGCCCCTTCTGTCTGTTCTTGAAAGCTTGGTTACATCATTTTCAGTGTCCACATTTCAATATTACCTCTGAAATCTCCCACTGGCAGCAAATCACAAGGGGGGCCGGAAGAGGGACGGTGATGGTAGAAAGAAAAATAACAGAATGCATGTCAAATAAAAACAGCCCATACAGAGGAATCACTTCAGATGTCTCCATGTATTGTTATTGTTGGAAGATGGAGGTTCAAAACATTTGCAACATGCCAAGCGGATGTAGCTTTCTGTCAATTCGCCTAATCCCTGTATCTAGACTTGTAGCGGTAAATGATTGCATTGACTTAGGTCGGTCAGCCAAGCTGTTCCCCCCTTATCCATTCAGTTGGGGGACGGTGTGTATGTGTGTGTGTGTGTGTGTGCGTGGAGGGTGGGGGGGTATCTTTGAGCTCAGAGCAGGCCCAGCCATAGCACACATTTTTGTGGTGAAATCATTAAACCCACGTGCAGCTCTCTCTCTGTGGTCACTGGGGGTCGTGCTCCTCTGCCTTTTGCTGAATAAATCATAAAGTTTGCCATGGGACCACACAAGAAGCCATCTCTAGTGCAGCCAGAGCATCCGTGCACACGCACAGCCCCAGACCTTGTTATGTTTCAGAAAAACACCAGCGGGGAGACAGAGGCACAGAGGAGTGAGACAGAGAGCTGAGAGAACCAAAATCCAGCAACGACACACAAGCAACAACAGGAAACAAAAATGTTAGCAAAAATGAATGGGAGAAGTTTTATCTGAAAGAGAAAAAGTTAACGGAATACCTCAAGTATATTGATGTAAAAATTGAAACTATATTAAAAACCAATTGCCTCTGGGCTCAGTCAGAAGCATCAAGTGAAACATTCACTTTTTCTGTGCCTTGGTGACCTCCCCAGGCTGTTCGTTCAGACAAGACTTCCATACCAGAGGAGGAAATACTGCCCTGTCTGGGGATCACATTCTGTCTGAGTACATATTTGATGGATGTGTCAATAAATATCATACAATACATCAGAGGTGTCAAAATCATTTTTACAAATTGCCACTTGAGCATTATGGTGGCCCTCAAAGGGTCAGTTGTATTTAACTTTGATGTTTTATGTTTTACATGAAATGTCACATTCCTCATCTTGTTGCTATGGCTGAGCACTACTAGTCAACAATAACTGAGCTCTACGTGGTATTTTGTGCCTAGAAACAGTGTTTTAATAGGTTCTCATATAACCACTGAAAAGGACATGTACTACTGACTAAATGTGGAAAAAAATAATAAATACTATTACAAGTAAATGTAAGAGAGTTTTACACACTGTTGAGTTGTGATGAGTAGCTGCCGTCTTGAATTCTGAACTATCCCATATTCCGACTGGTAATTTCAGTTGGAGGGACATTCTAGTTTAAATTTACGACTTGTGAGTGGGAAATTCCCACTTCCCAGTATGATGGGGCAGTAGCAAATGTAGCCAGCAAAAATACAGTGAAATAAAGATTTTACGTAGCCAGTTTTTTTTTTTTTATCTCAAGTGGTGGAAGAATCCCTCATAAAATTTCTGAAAATATGTTCACTGTTCACAACTTGTTAGTGTCAAAAGCTGAGCCTAAAAGCCACGTGTATTCATTAAAAGTCTCAACAAAACTGAATATATTAATCTTATCTTTTTTAAATAATTAAAAATGTATAAGACAGAGGTGTCAAGCTCTAGTCCTCGAGGGCCACGATCCTGCATGTTTTAGAGGTTTTCCTGCTCCAACACACCTGATTTCAATGAATAGGTGATTAATAGGCTTCTGCACAAATTGAAGAGTTAATTCAATTACTGAATCAGACACGATGCAGCAGGAAAATCTCTAAAACATGCAGGATCATGGCCCTCCAGGACTGGAGTTTGACACCCCTGGTATAAGACATAGACAGATGTTTTCTGTTCCGATCTGTTCTTAATCTTATAAAGGTCCCTGTCATCTGATGAAAAGAGAGGCGTAGTCACGTGTCAGAAATATAAGTAGTCGCCTGGAGGAAGAGGTGAGTGTGGATGTTGAAACTCTACCTTCGTTAACGGAGGTTGTAGCACCTCTCGACCCTGGGCCACACATCTCTGTGAACTTTGGCCCTTTGACTACACAAGTGGAGCTGCCCACCTCTTTGTGTCCTCAGACAGCCACTGGCCTGCAGTCAGGCAGTCATTACCTGGAGATTGTATCAGTGTCATTTTAGAGTGTGTGTGTGTGTGTGTGTGTGTGGGGGGGATTCCTGCTCCCTGGAGTAAAGCACAGAGGGCAGGCGCCTGATCTTCTGTGAAATGTTAATGTGGAACAAAACAGACTGAAATCAGTGTGTAGCCTGTTGAAGAAACTCTAACCCCTTCTAACATTAGTTGGCATGTTTCCAAGCAGAAAATGCCAATGAGGTTTGACTTGCATTTTTAACTCAGATTGAGTTTCCTGCTTGGATTATTTGAGCATCTACAGTACTTTGCCCTCATCATACTAAAATAAAAAAGCCCCATTAAAGCTGAATGCTTCAGCTTTTATCACAGTTACTTGGCCCAGGAATGCAGATGGTTAGCCCATCAAAGCCTGAAAGCTAAGGGTCTGGAAATGCCTATACCTTTGTTGAGCGTTTAGTTTATCTGTTCCTTAATTGCACATTGTAAAACTGTCTGTCTGGGCTTCTTGCTCTCCCCAGTGGCCAATGTAACCATCTGGCCTTTGCAAAGATCAGAGTAGGAAGTTATGTGGGACGTCAGATGATAGGAACTCTGATAGCCCCACACGAATCTGGCAGATTTTTCAACATTTCCCATCATTGCTTCAAAAGCCAAATGCCTGTTATTGAGTGTTAAGCTGCATTGCCAGAGGTGCCTTTTAAATCTCACAATAAATTCCTCTTATAAGAAAGGATGATCAATCTCACTCAGAAATCCAGCAGGCTTTCTGTTTATATACAGTTAAGTCCAGTAATTAGACAGATTCAATAATTGTAAATAAAATGTTAATTTTTAGTAGCTACTTGGTTGAAAACCCTTTGTTGGCAATGACTGCCTGAAGTCTTGAACACCAGACGCTGTGTTTCCTCCTTTTTAATGCTCTGCCAGGCCTTCACTGCAGCGGTTTCCAGTTGCTGTTTGATTGTGGGCCTTTCTGTCTGAAGTTTAGTCTTTAACAAGTGAAATGCTCAATTGGGTTGAGATCAGGTGACTGACTTGGCCATTCAAGAATATTCCACTTCTTTGCTTTAATAAACCCCTGGGTTTCTTTGGCTTTATGTTTTGGGTCATTGTCCATCTGTAGTATGAAATGACGACCAGTTTGGCTGCATTTGGCTGGATCTGAGCACACAGTATGTCTCTGAATACCTCAGAATTCATTCGGCTACTTCTGTCCTGTGTCACATTATCAATAAACACTAGTGACCCAGTACCACTGGCAGCCATGCATGGCCAAGCCATCACACTGCCTCCACTGTGTTTTACAGATGATGTGGAATGCTTTGGATCATGAGCTGTACCACGCCTTCACCATACTTTTCTCTTTCCATCATTCTGGTAGAGGTTGATCTTAATTTCATCTGTCCAAAGAATGTTCTGTCAGAACTGTGCTGGCTTTTTTAGATGTTTTTTAGCAAAGTCCAGTCTAGCCTTTTTATTTTTGATGCTTATGAGTGGCTTGCACCGTGCAGTGAACCCTCTGTATTTACTTTCATGCTGTCTTCTCTTTATGGTAGATTTGGATATTGATACACCTACCTCCTGGAGAGTGTTGTTCACTTGGTTGGCTGTTGTG
>JARVJO010000111.1:17520555-17545180 GCA_031762555.1 Cynodonichthys magdalenae | reverse complement strand
TTACTTATTAAGTTAACATGAAGTAATTGTGTTAGATATAATCAATTCATTTAAGTGTATAAAAAAAATGTTATTTTTTTTGAGTGTATATCAGATAAAAATATAACATGCAAAAAAAATAAAAACAAAACATATGGCATAAAAGACATAGCACAAAGCGTACCCGGTATCATAAAGCTTGTGCCTAGCATTGACAAATCAGTGATGGTAGATAAAGCTCATGTAGTTGCTTTATTTTGTTGTATATGTAAATGAAAAAATGGTGGAGGTTGGGTTTAATAACTGCATATGTTTTATGCATGGTCCAACTGCATTTTTAAGGTAATTCAATAATTATTGCTTTCTTAATTTCTGTAATACTTGTAAAATGATAGCAACATAACCTTATAATTAAGATCATGTGTAGTGACTTAATTATGTTGAGTTTAAATTGTAATGTTGTCTAAAAAAAACAACTTTTGTTGACAAAGCATTTTTTATTGTAAAGGGATTTGGTCTTACTTGAGTGGTCAGTCGCTATGACACTTTTAAGCCTTGGAAAATAATTTGAAATTGTATTTTCTATTTAAAACACTCACTTAATCTCTGGGTTTAGAATTTGAAAATTGTTCAGGGATTCCTAAGATTCCACTTGGAGGTGGAATAGCTGGAATGTTTGGAGGGCACACTCCCAGACAGGAAGTTTATCTATCTCGCATGTCCCTCACTCCTCTACTGACAAGACACACTGTTTACAGCGAATCAAACAGAGCACGGCATTTGAATATGCAACTACCCCCCTGCGGGATGCACATCCTGCTTTTCTCAGCTCTTTTATCATAATTCAGTCCAAACTGGTTTTGGATAAAGGGAATATTATGACAATTAGATGTGGCTCGATCCCCTCTAAGCCCCAGGAGTCCTATTCTGTGATGTTGGCTGATGGAACAAGCTCCCAGTAAGTGGGGGTGGGGGGTGGACAGAACCAGGGAAGGGCAAAGGTGTTTACTGGGAGCATCAACAGGATGGAGCTGCCTTTATACAGAGAGAGGAACTCAGGCCATCATGAGGCAGGGCAGATAACCGGTCTATCTTCGAGCTAATGCACATGCTTTGATTGCAATGTTCTGTGTTTCCTGTTGCTCCTCTATCCACCTCTTTTTATGGATCCCCCTGGTGCCAATTAAGCCAAACTACACAGAAACAATGGAGTGTTGTGGTGGTGTGAGCTCCTACCTTGATTGTGGGTGTTCTCTTGAAATAAATCCACAATCCCTTTTTTGCCTCTTGCACCTTTTCTTCATTTCACGGGCTCATGCTATACTGGGAAGTGTGTTCCAGTTGGTTCTGGGATGTGGAAGGAGGCCGAAATAGTGAAGACGTTTGCCCAAAAAATGGCAAAACATTATGGGTTTTACACTTAACAAAGGTTTGTGACAAAACAATTTCACTCAAACTAACTTCGAAGGTGGTCTAGACCTTTTATTCTCATACATTTGGTAGTCTGAACTCATAATTCTTCTCAGAAATCCAACTGGATTGCAGGAGGTGGTGTGGTGAGCTGACTGCACCCACTATAGTCACTGTGAGCTTTAATGTGTCGAGTAAATCATAGGTCAACAGTCTGAACAGTGTTATGTTACATTATATTAAACAATTAATCACAGCACTGAAGTTTTAAGTGACTCATCACATTGAACCAAGGATTAAGTCACAAAGTGGAGAAATAGGCAGCTAGTGCATTGATTAAATGTTTGCAACAATTGCATGTTGTCAAAATATAATGAATAAACTCTTTATCTAGAGCTTTTGTTAACGTAATATCTGAAATATAATCTTAGAGAATTTTTTGAGGCCATTTTTTGAGCAGTAGCTACAAAAAAACATGATTTTGAGTAGATTTTTGTCATTTTCCCTGCGAGCTAGGAAAGCATTTTCATTCCAAATGGTGAAATGTAATAACTAAATATTGTTTAAGGTTTCCTCTTTGAAATTACATCAAAATTTCCTGATAAGAATAAATTAAAAATAGGATTCAGATCAAATATCAATCGGTTATCATGATTAGGAAGACAAATCAAGGCACATCTCTGGAACCACTCATGATATCAGGATGGTCCAGGTATCAAAATGCATCTTAAAAAGGCAGGAATTTGAAAATGTGCTTAGGCCATTTTGAGAAAATTTGACCTAATTTTCACATATTCACAGTGAAGCTGTGTAAAACACTCGACAGCTGTCAGTGCTCTGTTTCACAGGTTCAACGCTTCATTGTGAGCTCTGTGAAATCACTAATCATTGTATTGCATTTCTCACATGTTTGTAACATAACTTAGCTTATCAAGAAATAACTCTAAACTTAATATCAAAATGATAATATAGTTCAGATGCCTGAATGTATTGTGACTTGTACAGAAACATCCTCAGACCTACTAATGTAGTTTGTTGCTCAGCTTTTTATGTGTGACTGTGAATGATGACATTTGTGAATAGCAGCCCAGAGCTGACAGTCTCGTCACATAAATAACCTCATGTAATAGGCTTGAGCGGGCCTCCTATAAAATATTTCACTGTTCACACACGAAGGTTAGAGCGCATTATCTTTTCAGTCCCTGCTGTCAGAAACTTAGGGCTGCTGAAGCTAAATTTACTGTTTGCTTTGTTTTGAAGTGTGAGGTGGGGCTACTCTCATTCTGATCTCACTTTTACAATGGGTTAAAAGCTGGTGAAACCTCAAGTACTTGTGAAAATGTAGCAGGCGGAGGAGTTGGCTTTTTAACAACTGTATGGCTCGGATGGTTTAAATGTTATTCTTAGTTGGTTGGAGGATTTAGGCTTGGTTGAGGACTCACGTAGACTGTCACCTGTGAAGGTTTCTCTTTGTGGTTGTAATGTCTACTTGGGGAAGATTGAAATATTTAAGTTAATAATGCATCCACAGACGCTTGTAAAGAGCTCAGATTTTTTGTGCTATACGTTTTATTGTCACTCAAACAACGTCAGCAATCTGTATTTTGTACCCTGAGATAACAACCACTTTTCTTTGTGATTCAGCTTTTTGTTGAGTGATGTCAGATGTTGAACACAGCCAAAACAGAAGCTCCAGTAAACAGGAAAAAAAAAAATGGAGGGAACAGAAAAATGCAAAGGCATGTGCTTGGGGAAAATGAAAAGATAATAGCATGTGTGACATTCAGGAAGAATCCCACGCCTGAAAGAATGATAGCATTTGTAATAACAAAATAAAATGTTTTGGAGAAAAGTTGGAGTATAATTGCCATAATTTTGGAGTTTTGTCAAAAACAGACTTAATCTTCTGTTCTGCTAATGCAAACGTTCTGTGAAGAGGATATGAACCAAATATATATATATATATATATATATATTTATAACACCATAACCTAATGTGCCTTCACTGAGGTGGTTTCTGTATGGTTACCACGACATTTGACAGGAAAAACAAGAATACATAAATGAATTCACAGCTGTGCACCACTAAAAGTTTTAATTTACAGCTGTCATTTTGAGAAATTATGAAATAAGTTTGTTTTATGCACTCTATATGAACAATACCAAAACTATCTTACTTCCTGCAGATTTGGCAGAAATGTTCATGTTGAGAAACCTTAGGTTGGCACAACTTTCTTTATTTTGATCAAACTAGAGAAGCTAAAGTTTGTTTCCTATGGCTTTCGCTCCAGCTCTGCTGTTTCTCTGCTGCTGCAGGAGTTGGTCATTAGCAAAGAAGCTAATATTTCAGCCCATTAAACCTCTGCATACCCTGATGGTCCACTTTTGGCTCCGGATCTAGGCCTCTTTGGCTCCCCCCTCGATCACAAGTTTATTTAGGGGATGTAGGTCACTGCATAACCATTTCCATCGGATAGATGTAGCATTTCAAGAGGAGGTTTAGACTTTCTCCTCCTAAGATGAAACTCTGTAACAATCTTTGAAAAGGAGAACCACTTCTGCTCCGACAGATCAGATGATTTCAACTAACGCACTCCTGTTTACCACACTTTTATTCTAATATTAAGTATTACTGGCAGCACATTCTGTCAGAGGTAAGTTGTTTTTAGCAGCGTGGGGGTTGTCATCTATAATTTTAATTATTTTTTTTCTAAAATATGAGATTCCTACATTATCTCATGCAATGTTACGTTGGTCTGTGTTGTTGTTCACTTGTACTTTAAGCACCTTCCTTTTGTAATTTCTTACATTTGGCCCTGTCAGTACTGTTTGATTGAGCTGGGCTGAATACAGTTCAAACAGAAAAGAAATCTAGTTCACCAGTTTATAATGTGTGTGTCTTGGCCTGTGACAGAAACTGCTCCTTTCTACAGCATGTGCAAATAAAGTCTCTTAATTATTGTTTCATTTAATTTTAAAACGTTTTGCTAAGAAATACCTGAAGAATTAGATTTTACCAGTATATGTTACTTTAAAAATCTGCAAAATCCTTATTCCTTTCAAAAACTTTATATCAGTAATGAATCTGTTTTTAAAGCGACATACTTACAATGTGACAATGCAAATGTTTTTCACACGTTAGATTAGATTTCTGTTAACTCTTTTGTCAAGACAAAAATGTAGTAACTGGTGAAATACAACAAGAAAGGGCTGACCTGGCTTGCCTTGCCTGGGGAATGAAATGCTATAGCTGATTATTACAGCTAACTATGATGGGAAGACCACCAGGGTAGTGACAACTGATGTAGCTGCCTCCGGGGTGAGACAAAGGTTTACATATTACACAAGCAATTTAGATGTTTTCTAAACATGTTGCCAAGACAGTGGGAGTTGGCAGCTCTCTCCTTGTTTAGGTTTCCTTTTTTTTCCTCTCATTTGCTCTCTCTCACTCCCCACTTTAACTCTACCCTCCTTCCTCCCCTCTCATCCTAGCCTCAAATTCTGCATGGATTTTGTTTGAATTGAGAAAAAGAGAGGGGGATTTGGGGAGCAAAAAGCAAGGGACCGAAGTACTCTACACTTTTGTGCTCTCTATGAACTGTGAGTGAGCTAATAAATTCTTTCAGCCACTCAGCGTAGTATTCACAAATATCCCCCAAAGATTACATACACAAATCACTGCACAATGGAGGCCACCGGGAGGGTCTGAGCGTCACAGGGCCCCCCGACCCTGAGGACAAGCACACATAATCAGGCTGTAGGAAAGCCCTCTGCTACGCTGGGAGGGTTGTTGGGGGGGAAGGAGGGCTTGTGAGAGAAGGTGCAGCTCTACCCAGAGTCAAATGTTTTATAATAGCTGGTGTTGGTATATTCAAGAGGGCCGATGAAGGTGTGAAGCGGAACAACAGAGTTGGAAAAGAGAGAGTGAGATAATAAGCTGCGCTGTGAAAAGAAATGTGATGGACAAATATAAAAGAGGATTAGACAAGCTGAAGAAGAAGAAGAAGAAAAAAGAATAAGGGAGGGGGTGCAGCGGTGGCATGTTAGTGATGATGAATATGACCAAGGGGGGTCATTCCAGCCCCACACAGCGGAGCAGAAGCCAAGCTGGAACATAATTAACTCCTAGATCTTTTGTGTTTCTCATCTGACTGCAGAGTGGTGATGAAAGGGGCCTACTAAGCTTGGCATTCCACCCCAATTACAAGAAGAATGGCAAGCTCTACGTCTCGTACACCACCAACCAGGAGCGCTGGGCCATCGGACCACACGACCACATCCTACGTGTGGTTGAATACACGGTTTCACGGTAATGACGACGTAGCGACCAAATCTACTTTAAAACGTTCACCACTGCTGGAACGAGTAACAAAACCTCAAGATTCTTTAATCTGATTTGATGTTTGACATTATTAAAAGCTGAACATGCATTTCTTCAAGCATAAATTATTTTTTGAATTTATGGTTTATATCACTGGCAGCAACCACGGCAACAAAAGCCCTGTCGACCTTTAAAATAACTGTCAAGAGATGCAATCAGAAAGTAAATTACATTTTTTGTCTTATAGTAATTAAGAACATAGAAAAAGAGAATTTGCAACACTATTATAATGATAGCAACACTTTGCCTTTACTTATGTTTGTACACTCCTTTCATAATAACCCATATTTAAGAAAGCAATCTCTTCTCACGAACGTGTTTAAGTGTTGTGTTTTAATTTACTTAATCACAGTTGACTTAATGGGCTAATTGTAATTATAGTATTGCCATGCAGTCAGGTGAGTGCAGCATAGTCCCTAATTTAAGGATTCTGTAGAGAAATGACAGTTACAATTATTTGATGGTAGTTTGGGGGGAAAAAGTATTTCTTTCTTTGAAAAACTGCTTTTCAGAAATTTCACAACTACCCAAAATGGCATTTAATGTATCATCATTTATTTGTTGCTGATACCGTGAAACCAAATTCTCAACAAAACTGTGCAACGTCTCAAAGTCCATGTTCTATCTCCACCCACCATCTTTGTCTTACTGAGACATTACAGAAGACTTAGACTAAACGTCTCCAGACAACAAAGTATTTAAACTCATTCATCGTTAAAGTTTGTTTTTGGATGTTGTGCCAGTATCTCTTATCCAATCAATCACTATCGTTTTACCAACAGTGCAAATATTCTTTTAAGTATAAAGAAGATCCAAATCTGCTCATTTAAAAAAAATGCGACTGAAATCGTTTTTCACAAATGCACAGTGACCGTCAAACAAATCAAGCCACATTTTCAGGCCATCTAAATAAGTGTTTTGGAATACAAAATTTACTAATAATAAATGTTGTAGGTTGTCCTCAGATATATTAGATGCTTTGTGATGCAGTAAGAATAGTTTTTGCATGGTGACAAAAATGATAGGGGTGGGAATCTTTAACTATCTCACGATTCGATTCGATTCTGATTTTTGGGGCCACGATTCTATTCAAAATCGATTTTTCATTTAAAACTGATAATGTGATACTCTTTGTCGTGCTTCATCTTCATTTTGCAAACCTTTCACACAGTGAATGAAGCTCATGTCAAACTCCGACTCATTCACTAAAAAACAAAATGAGCACAAATCTTTGCATTCAATGAAGACAGGGTCAGTTGAATCTCTTTCCTCCAGTTCTGTAGATTCCTCTTTGTTTTGGTGCTTTCTGCGCATGCATACGTTCCAAAAAGAGCTACGTGGTGACGTCAGGATACCCAACGTAGTTCCAAAATGGAGGCTGACAGCCACTGGATTTGCTTTATTTTTTTATTTAAAAAAATCGATTTTGGGACATTTTAAATTGATTCTGAATCTTTGTAAATGAGAATCACGATTCTGATGTGAATCAATTTTTTGGTGCACCCCTAAAAAATGACAGTAGTTGTTTATTATTTCTCAGGAAAAACCCAAATCAAGTTGACACCAGGACTGTGCGTGTGCTGATGGAAGTGGCAGAGCTGCACAGGAAACACTTAGGAGGTCAGCTCTTATTCACCCCCGATGGTTTGTTGCATATCATTCTGGGAGATGGTATGATCACTCTGGATGACATGGAAGAAATGGATGGACTCAGGTGAGTTTAAATATCATTATCCTAAAGTCTGTGCACGCTTATTAAATTTTTGTTCTCGTTGACCAGGTCGTTTCATTGTATGCTTGTTTTTTATACGCAGTGATTTCACAGGATCCATCTTAAGGGTGGATGTGGACACAGATGTTTGCACGTCAACTTATTCTATACCACGGGACAATCCGTACTTTAACAGCACTAATCAGCCACCTGAAATTTTTGCACATGGATTACATGACCCAGGCAGGTAAGTGGGGCTACTGATGGGATACTTGAACATCATGCAGAAAATCTGTTACAGTCAATTAGGTTCTGCTGTTTAAATAATATGAGAAAAATGGGATGTTACAGTTAACAATGAAGTGTAACTTCTTTTCTTTTACAATAATCCTACGATAATAATTATTTTCTGTAGATGTGCAGTGGATCGGCTTCAGACAGACAATGGGAGTCTTGCCATCCTCTGTACAGACGCCAGTGGCAGAAACATGTCGGCAGGAAGAATATTGGAAATTGCTAAAGGAAAGGATTATGGTGAGTCATAATTTCCACAATATTATTTTCAGATAAATAGTCATAATATTTACTTTTTTATATATTTAAAACAGTTCATTGTTTTGCAATATCATATTACCCCTGATAAAAAAAGTATGTGAATGTAACCTTTGCCTGAGTTTTGTTTGATGACATTTTAAACATTAAATGAAAAGACATCAACTTCCTGGATAACTTTTCATATTTATTGGCCTGAAAATAACATTTGTTTGGATGAATGTCTTTCATTTTGTGAAAAACACATTTTCATGCCAACAAATTCAAGGGCACACCAGGTTGAGGAGGCTATAAAGTAAATGTAAAAGTGATGTGATCCACAAATGTTCTTCCTTTGCTCAGTGTGAAATTTCTAAGAACATGAGAGTTTGGGTCCACAAGTTAGATTTAAAGATGTCAACAATCATGATCGCCAAGATGATTGTTCGGTGTGACTGAAAAAAACAGCTGAAAGGTTTAAGTTTTTCTCTGACCGAGAAAAAAAAATAAACAACAGTAACATTTGTACATTCAGCCTACTTCTTTTTATAAAGAGAGTTATATTTGTTCCTTAGTGTAAATATAGAACAAACATATTTTACCATTTTTGTTCCAAAACAGAACAACACTGATCCTGTAAGGGAAAACAAAAGACAACAAAACAAAACAGAAAAGCAGTAAATGTGAATTACAAATATATCAACTATATATAAAGTAATAAGGAATAAATGGCAGTCATCAGATCTATGGTATCTGTTATGTCTAAAATAGACCAACTTCTTTGTCTCTTTTTAGAAAATGAGCCCTCTGTTTATGACCTGCAGTCCAGTGGAGGAAGTCCACCTGTGGGGGGGTTCATCTACAGGGGATGCCAGTCGAGAAGACTTTATGGCAGTTATGTGTTTGGAAATAAAAATGGGTAAGTCCAAAGAAAATTTCTGAAAAATCTTAATGTAGTTGACAATGATTAATTTGGAACACATTCTAAGGTGTGAGGTGGCCAAGGGGTACAGTTGATTTTTGAAAGAGAATCATCCAAGCTTGCTTAAGTAAGATGTGTGTAATGATAAAAAGTAGTCTATGTTTGAAGTATTTTGCTTTTTTTCCCCGAAGAAGGTCCCATTTTTGAACAATACCATGATGGATGGAAACAATATCTCAGTTCAGCTACAGAAAAGGCTCAATCATCATGGATTTGTTTGGAATTCAGTCAAAATTAAGTGAAAAATAGCAAATTGTACATGAGCTAATACTCTAAATTGTGCATCCCTATTTTTTCATAGTTAAGTCTGTTCCTTTCACATAAATGTGCTATTGTCTGCAGAAAGTTCCATCCACTAGGAGAGAAAACAAGTTTTGTGTTACTATAAGCACTACAGAAGAGTCTATTGAGTGGAAATTGAGATTAGACTTCCTGCTCAGTGTTGTTCATACTTTTCCTTGGTTTGTAATTCATTGCACTTTGCTGATGTCAACCACTGACACTTGAATAAGCAAAGGAAGCAAAATGTGTGTGGGCACATTATCAGGACTTGGCACTGTGTTTGAAACAATCTGTGGTTGGTAAATTCTATATCTCATTACAATCTGTAAGCATATTATAAAAGCTGTTTGAAGGCAATGGGATAATATTTGTTTGAAACTAAAACTGAGGTCTTGGATAATACTGTTTGAGCCATGGGGTAAAAAAGGAAGATGGGTCATTGAACCATATTATAAAAAGTTTAAAGTCTCCTTGTTTTCAGATATCAACTGTAACCTGGGCAGTATTGTTCTTGTCACATGCTGTAATTTAGAAGTGTAAAAATATTTTTGTTTTGGATAAAATGTTCCATTTACTATGTTTTGACATCTAATGATGACGTTAGTGACCAGTGTCTTTCTTTGCTTTTTGTAGCAACCTACGGATCCTTCAGAAGTCTGCATTTGCCACATCCTCAAATGGTGAACAGTGGCAGGAAAAGGCTTTGTGTTTGGGCTCTGCTGGCTCCTGCGCTTCTCCCCTTGTTGGACACATCTTGGGTTTTGGAGAAGATGAACTAGGTTAGTAATGCACTTCATAAAAAAACCTGCATATCATACAACACATGATGTGGATTCCTCACATGCCCAAAAATATTTTGTCATTGTCAGGTCTTGAATTTATTATTTGATGGACTATTTAAAGATTTCTGCATTTGATCATGGTTTACAAGCAGTGCAAGAATGACATGTCCCAAAGCAGGGGCCCCACAGACACATGTTTACAATTTCTGTCCGTATGGAATTTTCTTCCAGGCTTGTTCCTCATTAAATTATCCGCCTGTTTCCCAGTCATGACTATCCAATTGTCCCATTAAACTCTTTCTTAAAGTTTTTTGGGCAAGTATAGCATTGTGGAAGCCTTAGCAATGTTCATTTTCTTCATCTCCTCATGTGTCCTAGCGTGTCTTGTCTTGTATTGTCTCTTTGTTTCGTTTATTTGGAGCTACAAGTATACTGCAAATTGAAGCATTTAATGCAGTCTATGCTCATGACTCATTGCTGTGTGACGGTTTCATTTTTACAGGTGAAGTCTACATACTAGCAAGCAGTAAAAGCATGGCACAGTCGCACAGTGGGAAACTCTACAAGCTGGTAGACCCAAAAAGGTACGACCAAGGAAAACTTTTGTAAACTGTGGTGTATGGAACTGAGTGTTTGCTCAGTGACTAAGTGATTCCTGTTTGTTCTGAATGACAAACATCTAATTTCATGCTGTCTTGGTTTTGTGGTGTGTTATTCGGGATTTGGCACTGTCCACTGCTACTGACTCTCAAGAAGCCACAGATGATAGTTTATCACAGCTAACCGTGGTGGCATCTTTCCTCACTCATTTTCGTCTTAAGTCTTTACCACATGCTCATACTGCTGTGACCAGAGAATTCATGTTCATGTACTGTGACAGATCATCAAATTGGCCTTGGCTCAAATAATTGTTGAGGAATAATGGAAGGATACTGTTACAAAATATTGGTTTGAAAATCTTTGGTAGCTGCATGGATTCACTGGTTGAATGTCATTAAGATTTCCTGTTGGATATCAGCAGAAATTGTGATTGTAGTGTTTATAAATGTATCTGTTATCAAAGATTACAGGTACTGTCTCACTGGGCTGCAACTGCTATAGACTTGTTGGCAACTCAAATTTGACTCAATATTAAAGAAAAACTGGTAAATTTCTTTTCATTAATCTTACCTATAATATATATTTTATCCAGCACCCATTCCAATGGATTTTTAGATGTGCATGTCCTCCTGTTTTTTTCTTTTAAACCAGAAAATGTTTTATCAGGGGAGAGCTCCCATGCTGGTGTCATAATGCAGCACTTTGAAATTGAGAAAGGTTCAAGATGGGTCTGAGACACCTGTGACTATTTTGAGACAAAACCCAAAAAATGTGTACAGTGGGTTGTCTTCAGGCCCAGGCATTCCCTTGCAAAAGAGGTCTGTGATCTCAATGGGATATGCCTGGTTAAATAATGGTTAAAAATACAAAAATCTATCTACCTAAATTTTCTGAGCACTTTCAAATTTTAAAATTCATATTCAAGTTATACATTCAAAGAGGAGCACATTTAAATCAGTGTGCACTAATCTGTTTTGTAGTTAGTGATGAAATCTTCTTGTTCAGTCTAATACTGTAATTCTGACATTAAACTGCTAAAATGTGTGTGAGTACAGCTTTATTGTTTAAATGTGCACACATGTCTCTAGTTTATAATCCGTACCAAATGCATTCATGTTAGAAATGATTCTAATAACAAGAAACCTACAAAAACATGTAAAATAACTATTGTTTCTTACAACAAAAGAAAAACTAATCTTACACAATAACAGAAGAGATATGTAAAATTTATGTACGTCAGAAAAAGAACAACTTTAAACACAAACAGACCTTGTTTTTCCAAATAAGGTTTATGAAAATTGTCAACTGGAACCACTTCAAATGTAGTTTGTTTGTCTTATAATGAGTAATTTTGCACAAGACAGGTGAGAGTAATCTCGCAGCATTGAACTCACCTGTTCAAGTCGGCGAGTCAAGTGAGAAATAAAAAGTAAAATCCTAAACGATTTAGGTGTCTTACGTTTAAGTCATATTTGATTAAAAGGGAAAGATCAAAGCGGAGAATCAGACTCTTGGGAAAAATAATTGACATGCCTCACATTCACAAAAGAAACATATTTGCAGCTGATTATTCCTGGGTGACAACAGTGCCACCCAGGCATTAACACAATTAATTCAACGGCAGATGTTAGAAAGGGGGCCCTGGTGGCTCGCTTTGTATTTCTGTTTTCTGGCATGGCTGCTGGATGCATTTCTCCCACAGAACAATTCTTTCCACCATCAACTGGATGTGTTTAGTCTGTGTGGACCCTGCGGTGTTGGAGTCCTGACTCCTAATTCACACTGGCTTCATTATTAGGATCCTGTTACAGGGAGGAGTGAATAGGGTAGCTAAGGTGTCTGACCTCAGCATGTTATCAAGTCTGGTGGTCCTCCCATCTTTTCTCCTCCACACTACAAGGCCATCTGGACCCTACGGCTTGCTCAGACCCATTTTTTTTAGAATAAAGTGAGTTTTGTGGTCCGGTGTGGCATCTAATGCCGTGTTTTGATCAAACTGTTGTTTGAGAACACAGAGGCTGTTAAAGGGGAAAAAGAAGAGGAACTGTCAGGGAGGGTGGTAAAGGTTCACGAGAGAACATCAGCCATAAAATCGCTCAGCAGTGTTTGTGTAAACATGTCTTGGCCAGATGACTTCATTTCTGGGTATTTGTTTGTCAGTTGGAGTGCCCCTCCAATAATAAATAAGCCACCATGTTTTATGAAACAGTTTCAATGTGTGTGGTTTGAGTAATGGTGTATTTGAGAGAAAGAGAGAACGATTGTGGTAAAGCAGTGGGATAAAAATATTTTGATTAATATAATCGGTAAATAATGACCACAATATGGTGCCAAAGCTTTTAATTATTAGTACGTACACCTTAGAGGTTAGAATTACTGGATCATGTTAACATCAGAGGTTCAATCATTTTGTTCTTGTGCTTGACTTAGTGGTGGCCCTCGATGTAAACAAAGCTGCTGTTTGATAGTAGCTTAAGACCTTGGCGTGTTTCTCAGTGTCCATTTGAGCCGTGTGCACACACTCGTATTCATGCTATTTTTAGATCAGCTGCTCCACAGTGTTCCAACCAGGGAGTCTGCAGTTTTCACCACTACCTAATAGGTGCTAATAAATGAGGAGGTTTCTCACCAGGAATTTAATGCAGCTTTTGTGCCTTTGTGAGTGAGAAATTAATAAGATTTTTGACAGTATTAACTTTCTTTACAGTATTGTCTCTTAAAAAAACAACCACACAGTTCTTTTCTTGCTTGCGTTTTCACTCATTGTCCTCTTTGACTGTTTTGGCATCCACTTTTGAATGGGAGTCACACGTTGTCGCACACACAATGATGGACATAGTCAAATCATCAATCAAAGGACCAAGTAGACACGAATAAAATTTATATTAAGCAGCTTTTGCAGTTCAATAAACCATGGAACAATGAATTACCTGCACTCTGCTCATACATTATAGTTAGTGGGTTCTTATTGGCAATTTAGCCACTGGGTTTTTTTTATTATTATTATTTTTTTGCCTGAAAATTGATGCAACATTTGCATAAAGTATAAGACACATACTAACATAGATTCCTTCATAAGCCTTTAGTCTGTCCAATGCATGCACTTTTATGTTGTGTGAATAAAATACTGTAGTTAGAGCATATGTTGTTCTCCATTCAAACAGCTGGAAAACTTTTGCCTTCCTCTTACATTTGGTTCTTATAAGTAGTGTCTGAAACAGAGCTGGACCTTCTTAGGCTTTCTGGCGTTAAGGACAATTTGCGTTTCAGTTTGATGTAAGTTCTCCTCGCCACAGAAAACAGAGAAAGCAGAATAATCGGGAGAGACTTTTTACACTCGAGTTTTGACAGCTGCTTGCTTGAATGATTGACTTACTTACTTATAGTAGAGAACTTAAAGACACAGTTAGCTTTAAATTAGTTCCTTGAACTTCCTTTATGAACTCCATTAGTCATGAAGTCACGAATCACTGGATGTGTTCTGAATGAGTTCCCTTCTGTGGGTTGTGTATATGGATATAAACTGTGTGGGTGGTGAGTGCATGTGCACATGCACACCTATAAGGTTGTGTGAGCTTGTGTTGTAAACTAGCTCCCAGCATGCTGCAAAAAAAGGGCCTCTCTTTATTTTTTCTATCCATCTTAAATCTTCCTGCATCTCTACTGTGTTCCTCCACTGAAAGGCCCTGCTTCTACAATGCACAGTAAATTTCTTGCACAATTAAAACAAGGAACGAAGCTACAAAAGGAATCCCCAAACAATGGAGTCAGATGACAAAATAGCAAAGGAGACCCCACGGGGTCATTTGATTAAGCCATTGTTGGGGCGCACAGTGTATACCACTCCACAGTGCTTTTCTCACATATACGTCATGTCAATCAAACAGGCCTCGCAAGCTAACAGGCTCACACACACGTTTACACTGGCTGATTGAAAGATCAGACAGAAAGCACCCACACTTTTCAGATACAAGAAATCTGAATTTATTATGAAACTTTTTCATTTATTCTTGCTTTTTAATACCACATCACCTGGGCAACCTTAACTAAACCCTTTACCCTAATCATTTGCTTTATAATATTTTTTATCAAGCCATTTTATCAAGCCATTTGACTTTATAATTATCTTTTTTCTGTCAATGTATCTAACTCATGTAAGAGCAGTGTTGCATTTTCTCACTCCCTTACTCTCACACATACACCACCCCTTCCAAAGTTGATAAATTCCCACAGTGGCTGTTGACCCAGCTGTCTTTGTCGAGTGGCGCTACCAGCAGGTGCTGTTTTCACAGCCACCCTGGCAGTCGTACAGACTGTTTAGTAGCACTGCTGACCCCTGCCTGCTATTAACAGTGTTAGCTACAGACCCCCACCACCCTCTAATTCTCTAGGGACTCCAACTCTTTCTCTCTTTCCTTCTTTTTTCTGTTTTCTCCCTTCTTTTGCATTTTTTTTAACTACACGCAGCCTTCAACAACAAAAGCCAGCAGGCACGGAGTCTGGAGTTCAGTGCTGATGGGAGCATGGGAATCAACCCCCTTCCACCTTTCGTCATGAAAATTTAAAGCCACTCAAACACACATATCACACATCAGTCACTGCGCCTGTCAGAGCATTTGAAGCATGTTTCTTTAAGCTGGAAGGTAGATGGTCATAGTCAAATTATAATATGTCCTGAACTATTAAAGAGAAACACTGTCAGACCAGCTGCACAAATGGAGAAGGCTGAGTAGATGAATAGAAAATAACATAAATGATGTGATTTAAAGCCTACTTTTATCAAACTCTAGCTTATTTGCCTAGAAAGTCTGGTTCATTTGGGGAAGTGTAAACACATAATCTTATGCAGAACAAAAAAGCAAACTCTGGTCCACCTGCAACCCTAGGTCCAACTCAGTTGAAGTGAACTCTGGTGTGGTTCAAATGCATATGTGAATGCCAAGCAGACCAGAGACCACTTCAAAAGCAGGAAGCGGACTACAGTGCAGGGTATTCTGAGTAATAATAGTAATAAAGTTCCTCATGTACCTTGCTGGACATCTGTATACGGTGGACATCACTGCTATGAAGTTGGATGCACCCCTCATACAGAGCTATCTCAGCTATCTCTTCTGCCTCATCTTCTGCTCATGCTGAGCAGACTCAGACTGTTTGTTTGGCACATTTGTCAAAGACAAAAGAGAAATCCTGCAATCGTTAAAATCAGATGTCACTCTGCTTGTTTACATTTCATGAAAAAAGGAAGCTGTGCTCAGTGTCTTCAGAGGTTTTTGAGTCGATTCCTTCAGTGGTTCTTGGTGCAGCACCACCACAGGTGGGGAGGTAAACCGGCTGCTCACAGGGTTTGGTACGTTTGACAAAGTGCAATGTGAAAGCAAACTGCTTTTACTGTGCACCTGTGAGCTGCACAGATTTGCTGCACAATTGTTTTATTTGATTTTATTTCATTAAAAAAACACTAAATACCAAATGATTCTCTGGACAGACCACATTACGTTACATAAAGTTATAGTTCAGATTCTTATAAGAGATGGATTTTCACTTCAGAAGAGAAGAGGCATTATGAGTGGATGAATGTGGTAATTATAGAATAAATGCAATAAAAGGCTTTTTTTTTCTCAAAGCTCGGCCAACATCATGTGAAACATGATTATTGTCATGAAACAAGTGGTAAAATAAAATAATTTAGTGATCACATTTAAAATTCAACAGCAATGTTGGCTGGTGGTAAACAGAGACATTTTCCATCACTGGTCATGAACTGCATCTCGTTTTGGCTTCTGCTGCTGAATGACCATTTGCTCTTTGGTCATGATTGATGAGCTCTGTTCTCTCATGACCTAAACAGTACACACACTCTCACACATACTCTCTCTCTCTCTCTCTCTCTCTCACTCACACACACACACACACACAAACAGTGAGGTCACTGCTCATGCTTCTCAGCACTCATACCAGAATCAGGCCGCAAGAGTCCCGTTACCCTGCATGCATGTGCGTGCATGTTCTCCTTGTATTAGTGTTCAAAGTATCATACCTCGGTGCAACAAAAATGCAAACACAACAATGTTCCATTTTTTGTCCCCCTCTCACTCTTTCAAATGAACACATTGATGTGTTTGTACATGGGCGTTTGTGTGTGGGCCAGTGTTAAACAGGCACCAACAGAGGCTTCACATTTGAACTTGATTACACACTCACTGTATTATTTCCAGATTTTGTCGAGCTTGTTATGAAAAATTTCAGTTTCAGCCCATTTGCTGATGTGCGTGTCTTGATGTTTGTCTTAATATGAAACGATCACAATATGTCTCTCTGGCATTCCAACTTCACGCATATGGTGTCGAGCTGTTTGTGTCTGTATGAACTCTCCAAATCATGTTCATATCTGAGGGGGGCCTATTTTTTGTTATGTAAAAAAGGAAACAGTAAAACCCTACCAGTATAACACTATGAAATCTGTTGACCACTGGTTAATAGTTGACTAAGAGCTAAGAGATTATCAAGTTAATTATAGTCAACATATAACATGAGATTTGTTGGCTCTTCAAAAGATGGTTAAGAATAAAATTTATGTTTTGTTTTTTTTTTGGGGGGGGGCTGTTAAAGCATGGTCTCTGGCTTTTTGAGATCCTATGTCCTGTTTATTTTAGACAATATCCTCGAGCTACACACCTGATTCCTACAAACTACTAATATACAATATGAAACAAACTGCTGTAGCTCATTGCAGCTGTCTTGCGATCTTGAGACTGCAGGTTTGAACCCAGGTTGTGTAAGGAATTATATCTGGCTTTAAACAGTTTACCAAATTGCTTTGGTTGGTTGGCTCGCTGTGGCAACCCCTAATGGAAGGGGGCAGCCAAAAGAAATTGAGCAACACATGACAAAGGACCTTAAAGGTTATCAGAAACAGTTTCCAGTCACTTAAACAAAGTAGAAAACAAACAAAAAAGCACACTTTTATTCTAAAAATATGCAAAGCTAAAGCACATACTTGGATAAAGCGTGAGCAATTAATTTCACTAATGAATCACACCTTTCAACATGCAATTATGAAATATGACTAAAATATTATAGCCACTATGTTAACACAAACATAACTCTATCAGTGCAGAAAATGTCTATTTACTGATAAACACTTGAAAAAAGAGATAACCCTGCATTGACAGGAACAAATTCACTGTATGTTTACTTGTTGAACACGAAGACAAGAGAAAAATGCCACTTCTTTTAACCAGTGGGCCCAATCACGTAACCTGGCCACTGCCTTTCTACACAGTTCTGATCTGATTCTAATCTCCCTTCTCTGCTCCGGGCTTTCTCCCTTAGACAAGAATTTCTCCGATAGAATTTCAACCGGGCCAATCAGGGAACAGAAGGAGGAATTGTGAATGATGACATCGATTTTCTGCGCTGTTTTAGTCTGCCTGTAGTTTAGCAATGGCAGTGGAGGAGGTGAATGAAGCCATTCAGTCCGTGTTGACAAGACTTCCAAACTAAATTAGATTTGTCTCGCAAAACCTACAGCACTCATTTACAGCCATCTTGTTTGGCTCGGTACTTCTCTCTTCCCAGTAGGGGATGGTTGTTTAAACGCAATTTCCACTTAGCTTCTTAGCTTAGCCTCCTTTACAGTTGAGCTGCATACGTCACGGCCAAACGTTAGCCATTGGGTAAAATCAGATCCAATCCTTTTAAACTTCAACAGAGTCCACGCCTCCAGCAAGCAATCATTTCTCATTAGCCAAGAGTCCAGACTCTCTGTACAAAGCAAAGTGAAGAACAAGGGCTGGTATTTACCAGACTACCAATCAGGAGGTTCAGTTTCAAAACCTTACCTTCATGCAACCAAAAATTAATGACATGATTATTCAGTACCACTCAGAGTTTGCAAAATATTGTTTACTGTGTAAACATTTTTTTTCCTATGAATGGATTTTGTTTGTAAAATGTACAGAGACAGACTTTCTAATGAACTGTATGAATGAGTTTAAACTTCCTTCACTCGAGTTTCTGTTTAGAACATAATCCCAGAGACAACTCAGAACCACTGCAGCTCATCTGCTGCATAAATGTTCATCTGTGCAGCAGATTTTGTTTTTCTTAGTCAGCAGGACATCTTTATTTATTAGGAAAATATTTCAGGAATTTTCCATACCCTTGAAGATACAGGTTTTCATTTTCGAAATGATTCACAACAAACTCTGCAGTGATGAACAGTATCTGGGGGGTATTTCTTCAACAGAACGATGTGTTGAAGATATCCAGTGATAATATGAGTGTCTCCTTCTGCTCCCTGGGATTTATTCAGTCATCCTGACTTTTTCTCATTCCTCCTACCAACTGCTGCAGGCCTCACACCCCCAAGGAGTGCCAGCGTCAGGTGCAGCCACCAGAGCTGCTGATGACAGCTTGCTCCAGATACTGCAAGAATGGACTTTGTACTCCTACAGGGAAATGTTGCTGTAGCCCAGGCTGGGAGGGACCCTTCTGCCGAATAGGTAAGCATCGCTCCAAGTCTCATCTCAAATCAAATCCATGTGTTACTGTGTTATGATAATTTATTAGTGTCAAACCAATTTTTTATTTACTTTAGCTATGTATTTATCCTATGTTCGAACAATTGCAAGTTATTACCTGAGAAAAATATGTTTGTATCATCAGCAAATAAGACACATTTCAAAGACTCTGATACTTTACATAAATCATTAATGTACAAAATAAATAACTTAGGACCCAATACTGACCCCTGGGGGACACCACAAGTAATGTCCAAACATGAAGAGCAGTGAACACCCATCTCCACAAACTGTTTCCTGTCACTAAGATAACTCTTCACCCATCTCAACACAATGCCCCTGATGCCATAACTTTCTCATTTTTTAATTAAAACGTTGTGATTTATGGTATCAAATGCTGTCTTCAGGTCTAGGAATATTCTAACTGTGTACTATTTTTGGTCTATTGAGTTGGTAATTTCTTCAATTGAGTCCATGCTGTTGATCAGTTAGCTCTGAATCCATACTGACTCTCTGTGATTAATTTGTGTTTGTCAATGAATTTATCCAAATGGTTATTAAAAAGTTTTTCTAGAATTTTGGAGAACTGAGGTAGTAATGAGACAGGTCTGTAGTTTGTGAAGAGGTGTTTGTTCCCCGTTTTAAACCGAGGTACAACTTTTGCTGTTTTCATTTTATTTGGAAATTTACCAGTTTGAAATGATAAATTGGAAATGTATGTTAATGGTTTAGAAATTCCCTCAATGAACAAACATGTCAATGTCATCACAGTCAGTAGATGTTTCTATTACTTCTTTCTCAGTCGCTGCTGTGAGGAACATTGAATTCAAATTTCTGTCAATATAAGATTCTGTCTGTTCTGGAAATATTGGATCAGAGATTTGTTCTGCCAGCTCAGGCCCAATATTTACAAATAATTTATTGAAACTATCAACTACTTCATTCATGTCATAATTATCTGCATTATTAATTGAAAAATAATTTGGATAATTAGCTTGTTTATGCCCATTTTTTATTATAGTGTTTAATATGTCCCATAATCCTTTAACATTTTTTAAATTATTTTCCAATATTTTATTATAGTATTCTTTTCTATCTGTTCTTATGATACTAGTTAACTTGTTTTTATATTTTTTATATTTATTTTCTGACTCTTTAGTTCTCATTCTTAAAAATTCTCTATATAGTATATTTTTCTTTTTACATGCATTTTGTAAACCTCTAGTGATCCAGGGATGGCCAATATAATTAGATTTTTTGTTAAATTTTATTATAGGACAGTTTATATCATATAACTTTTTAAATAGTCTTAAAAAATCATTATATGCCACATTTATATTATTAGAATTATATATGTTAACCCAATTTTGTGCTAGTAGATAATTTTTAAATGTATTTAACAAGTTTTCTGTTCTCACCCTTCTGTATTCTGTTCTTTTGTTAGGTTGATTAATTTTATAACCTTGT
The DNA here is from genome assembly GCA_031762555.1 of Cynodonichthys magdalenae. Classification (NCBI taxonomy): domain Eukaryota; kingdom Metazoa; phylum Chordata; class Actinopteri; order Cyprinodontiformes; family Rivulidae; genus Cynodonichthys; species Cynodonichthys magdalenae. The sequence goes on along the minus strand of JARVJO010000111.1, from coordinate 17,524,533 downwards.
TCGTATATTATAAATACAGGCAAATGGTGATGTCATAATCAATCCACTTGTTATGTTGCTTGTGATGTCATTTGTAAATATATTATTGATAAGAGTGACAGAGTGGGTAGTTATTTTAGTGGGTCTGGTCATTTTTGGATACAGATTTATACTAGTATTAATGAAATCCTCTGTCATTGTATGATTACTAGGATTAAGCAGGTCGATGTTGAAATCTCCACAAATAAAAAAGTTTTGTTACTCTTTTGGATAAATATTTCCTTCATCCAGTCCTTAAACAGTTCAATACTAGATCCAGTTGTTCGATATATACAACTAATTATTACATTTTTCTTCCTTTTTGTATAGATTTCAATTGATATACATTCCAGTAAATCATCAACAACAGCTGACATTGTATCCAGCATTCTAAAGCTTAGATTTTTATCCACATATATTACAACCCCACCGCCTTCTTTGTTATGTGGATCCATATGTACAAAGTCATATCCTTCAAGCTCAAAATCTACTCCTCTTTCGGTGTTAATCCATGATTCTGATATTGCAATTATATTAAACAATTGTGTAAAATGATTAAGGTAACCCATAATGCTTGAAAAATTTGCATACAGACTCCTACTGTTGATATGTATAATAGATCATTTCCCTTTCTTGTTAATTTGATTATACTGTGTATCAGTATAATAGCAGCAGTTGTTAGTGATGGAATTGAAGAAGTAATTGTCTGGGTCAATATCATTTTCATTGTCCAGTGAATTGTGATCAGTGTATTGAAAAGTTTGCAGATCAAAGTTATCCAGTTCAGCGATCCTCTGTGTTATATTTTCTCCAGTACCTGTCATGCTGTTGTGTTATGATGCAGAGTTAGTTACCTTACAGTCCAGTTCCATTAGTATTTGTCTAGTTCCTCAATTCTCCTCTCCATCAATACTTTAGCCTCTTCTGGTGTTCCGTTCAGTTTGATAAAAATGTTACAGTTTGAAGTCCAGGTATATTGAATTTTTTTCTGCTTCTTGACATAACATGCTTTTTTGGTAATGTCAGCATTGTGTTTTGTCAGGTGCTCATTGATGAAGATGTTTGTTCCCTTTAATTTACTCCCCTGTTTTAGCAATGCAGTCTTGTCCTTCCTGTTAACAAATCTCATGATTACTGCAGGCTTGTCACTGGTATTTTTTCTGGGCAAAGGATGGCAGGCTTCAATCTTGTCACAGTCCAGATCTATCCCTTGTGACTGCAAGAACTTAGCCACTTGTTGCTCTGTGGAGTTAGCATCCATCTCACTGGGTTTTAAACCAGTTTTACATTTGATGAATAATTTTTACCAGCTTGTGTTTGATCGCTCTGTTTTCTTGTGATTGTAGCCAAATGTGAACCAGCCTGCCGCAACGGAGGAGTGTGCATAGAGCCGAACAAGTGCCTGTGCAAGAGCGGCTACTCCGGCTCTCAGTGTGAGAAGAGTGAGCAGGGCATGCCCAACGACCAGGAGAAAGAAGGCATACTGGACCACATCATCGACATGACCTCGTATCTCTTGGACCTGACCAGCTACATTGTATAGGGGTGCGCAGAGGGGAGCCGCTCCCCACCCTCACCCTCACATTGACACAAATCTACCTATCACCACCAGCAGACTCTGACAAGGTGTTATCAACGTGGCCAATTAATCTCCCCTCACATGAACACACAAATCTAAAGAGGATCTCTGTTGGACTGCTTCGGATCCACACACACACACACACACACACATCACACAAAACTCCCCCTCCTTTCACCTATAAGCTATTTGCTCTTGAGCACCAGGACTGTCATCCAAGCTGTGTTCACGTTTTGACGAGGCCTGCAGACAGCTGTGACTTGACTGACCTCCATGACCGTGCTGGTAGACATTTTCACTAAGATGTTTCCTCACACAGCTGGCTTCAACAGGAACTCCACAGAAATGGACTGTTTTAACTCAAGACTTTCGCTCTTTTATGGAGCTACCTTTTGCCTTTTGTAAGACCCCTTAAAAAAATGGAGTGTAAGGCAGTTTGATGAAGATTGTTCACAAGTTCTTTAGGGATTCAAACATTAAATGCCTGGCATTGCTCAAGAACCTTTTCATGCTCTTGGTATAATAAAACAAATGTCTGCACACAGGCAAGGAAGGAACACGGGTCATGGGTCACATTGAGCCTGCAGTACTTTTTGTAGTGTTGTTTAAAAGCACTAAGAAACATGTCGTCTCATCTATGATGTTGTGTTTAGTTTGTGGGCACATTGTCATAAAAACTAAATCAGTATGCAGTCTGTTTATCTTTTTTTTCCCAATGTAGACAATGGATCAAACTCAGCCAAGATTAGGTACACAGAAATTGGAATGCGAACATTGTTGAAGCCAGTTTCATGTATTCTGAAAGGAGTTTTTTTATTTTATTATTATTATTTTTTTGGCTTTCATGCACTGTATTAACTTTATCTTTCAAAATTAATTTAAACGTGTTAAAAAAGGCAGAATGAGAGTGGTTTGACACTCACTCGTACGGTCCACACCACATTATTACAGGTATGCTTCAACAAACTCCTTTTATTCTGTCACACACACTGTAACTAAAACTTAAAAACGCAAACAAACAAAGGGAAGACAGAGTGCAGTGATGTACATTTGCAATAGAGCTTAACTAAGTACTACTTAGCATTGCAACAAAAAAATCTAGCATAACTATTATTATCATAGAGGAGGGTTTATTTTTTTAAGCGTAATAATATATGGGAGAATATGGTGTTTATATAGAAGGCAGTTTTACACTAAGCTTGTCAGGTCATGTCATTTCATGTCATACTTATATATATATTGCAGCTTTTACAAATACACGTGTGGACATTGTTTTATTCTTTTGTTTTTTTTTTTACTGTTTTGTTTTTGTAAGCATAAAATAATGCATGTCTGTGCCTGCATAGATTAATTCAGAGCAGTTGGGGGAGTCCATCTAACTTTTTCCCCACGACATATGGTTATATTACCACTGTCAAAAACGTGTCCCTGTTGTGAGATGATCAAAGATCTCATCGGGCCCTCGAGTCACTGTGGAAGCAACTCTCAGTCACAAGCAGATTTTTATCCATGAAAAGCAGATTTTAGATTGAACTAAGTGGGGGGGGGGGGGGGTCAGGATTGAACTTTCTAATGAGAATCTGACTCCTGCACATTGTCAGACAATAGTTAAACACAGCTGGGATTGTCAGGAGCTACATGAGTGTGTGTGTTTAAGTTGCCAAACCAGGTCAACAACACACGCACAGTCATTTAAAGCAATACCTTATCATTACCTTATCATAGATTACTATTTTAAACACGCCCCTACTCTCCTGCATTTACTTTGAAGAGCAAAAACATTTTCAATTGAAGATCACAACATACATATTTGACCTCCATCTCCTGCTTTGCTCAACTCTACCTGGGTTTAATAAAATTTGAATTCAAGCTGTAAAATGGAAAATCCCAGTTTTCTTTAGCACTTAATGTGAACAATGCATTGTAGCTGCTGAGACGGTGAGGTGTGAATAGAATAACCATTTACATTATTTAAGTAGTTACACAAATAAAATAATTATTTAAGTTCTGTATTTTGTTTTTTCCATTGAACTGTAAGTGATATTTTTTATTCCTGTATTGTAAATAAAACTAGGGATAACTCTTGTTTTTTCTTCAAAGATATCAATATGTCTATTAAAATCTATAGCATGACATGGTTACTTGTCTTTACTGGGTATGTCATTTTTATTTTTTTGTGGTATTTTTAGGGGTATTTTATATGCTGTGATTTTATGCTTTGGACACACCTTCTCATTCAAAGAGTTTTTTATTTTCATGACTGAAAATTGTAGATTCACACTGAAGGCATCAAAACTATGAATGAACACGTGGAATTATATACTTAACAAAAAAGTGTGAAACAACTGAAAATATGTCTTATATTCTAGGTTCTTCAAAGT
>JARVJO010000111.1:17501024-17520455 GCA_031762555.1 Cynodonichthys magdalenae | reverse complement strand
AGGCAAAAGGGGGTCCAACCCGTTACTAGCATGGTGTACCTAATAAAGTGGCCGGTGAGTGTATATATATATATATACATATGTTAGAACTTGCTCATCAATGATATGTAAGAATGTTGGATGTGACGGACTGTATTAACTTTAATTTTACTTTCACTTGCAATAAAAGTAGCTTTTCTTAAAATGAGGAAGGGAACACTGCTCATGCTAAAGTTTAGATTAACTTCAGCTAATGTACAGTTCATTTACACAGATATGTGGTTTTTGGAAAATTTATTATATAAATCTGAAAAACATTAAAAATAGGCTCTTGTTTGGCTTAGCCTGGCCTGGATGAAGCCTTTGACTATCTTCTCCTAACTTTGTGGTCCATGGCTGAGATTAAGGCTGATATTGATAACTATTAACATCCCTTTCCTCCTGTCCTTGATTACTCCTATGGAGACAGTAGGCTCAATTAACCCCAGGTATAATTTGAACTGAGGGTTCGAACTATACCTGGGGTTAATGGGCATGTTCCACCAGGGTGAGGTGGACTCTGCCAGATATACCCCTTGTCTTTTAGTCAAGGACAGGAGGAAAGGAATGTTAAAGGGGACCTATTATGCAAAATTCACTATTTTACATGTTTTTATGCTTCAATTTGGTTCTGTACTGCTTCCAAAAATGGCCCAAGTGCCAAAAAATACTCCCAGTTGTTTTTTGACAATATATAAATGTTTTTTTTAGTGTCAGCAAACAAGCGGTTTCAAAACCTGGGGATAGTGATGTCACAATCCCGGTGACCTAGCAACGCCAAGGTTGCCCAACCCCTCACCTGGTAACCCAAGCTGAGACTGCGCCAACTTCTTTACAGGACAACCACAGTAATTCAGCTGTTTATATGGAGAACACAGATGCGTGGCTTAATTTTATTTTTATTTTTATTTAATTTTATTTTTATTTTTGATGGCAATGTTCAAGCAATATTGACAAATTTGTAGTTTGTGTAAATAATTTCACGATGGACTACTTTGGAAACTATTACCAGCCCACAGCAGGATTTACTCAAGGACTTTAAGCTAAAAGAAACGCCTATCTTATTGTTTCTAACAAATCTGCAGATAATGGCGGTAAGTGATGTGTTGTGTGTTTAGTGTTGCTGTTTGGCATGAATACGATTTGTCATTTAGCACAAATTGGCCGCACAGCATGGGGTGCGTCGTCGTCAACTGATCTGACCACCCTCAGGGCTTTGTAGGGACAGATTGGAGCATCTGACCAAAGTCAGGTGCCTCTGTGCCAGGTAGGCCAGCGCGCGTCCTTCGCAGGCAAAGAAGAAACAAGGAGCGGTCAAGGTCCATGACTAGCAGCGTGGAGACTCCCACAGCACAGCGCTGGTGACACGGAAGCCTTCAGGCTGCAAGACACGGACCTTGACCGCCCCTCGGTTCACCTGCACCGGCTCCAGGAATCAGCAAAGAATGCACATTTGCCTCTCCGGCATCAAGGTTCCTGGCTTCGGTCAGATGCTCCAGTCTGTCCCTACCAAGCCCTGGGGGTGGCCACACTGCAGGCAGCCTGTCTACTACTGTCGTAACATTGTGCATCTGCTTATACTAGTCATTTATTTTTATGTTTCTGGAGTTCTAACATAAACAAAAGGTTGGGAGGGGGTTGCCAACAGCAACTTATTTGCAGAACAGCATGTTCTGAAGAGAGCTCAGAACAGGCAGAACTTAAAAGGTAAAATCTCACTATCTGAGATTCAATTTGTGAATTAAATCAAATGAATACGTTTTGTATAGCTCACAGATGTATCCTAACTTGTTCTAGGACCACGATAATAGTTTAACTAGTACAAAAATACATAAGATAACCACAAAAAATAGCATTGCTGCGAATCTTAACTAACAACATTCCTTCCCTACTGTTCTTGAAAAAAAGGGAAAAATATTACATCACCAATCATCACCAATTTAATTTTTGAGCTTTGATTTAATTTCTTGAGATTATCCAACTTGCTTCATAACACACATTTGGGTCACGACTCCAACTTTGGGAACCACTGGGCTAGATTATGGGTATATATGGATATGAAGTGGATAATTAAACATTCATAACCCCAACAATTATGAAAAGAGCAAAGATTTGGTCAACTATTCCTCATGGAGAGTGGGCCAAAGCATCTGTGCTCCTGTTGAGTCTGAGCTTTGACAAGTCAGTGCCTCCCTTTACAACCTGGATTTAAATTATCTTGACAGGTTGTGAGCTGTGATCCCTGATAACCCTGAACACATTATTTAAAAGAGGGATTTGGGTGGCGCAATGTCCTAATTGGTGGAGCCGTCTAATTTCAACAAGAAGGTTGCAAGATCACAACCTCGTCCTTGGACCTTTCTGTGTGGAGTTTGCATGTTCTCCATGCACATGTAAGTTTTCTCTGGGTACTCCAATTTCCTCCCAAAGACCAAAAACATGCATGTTAGATTCATTGATAATTCTAATGTGTCCCTAGTGAGAGTGTGTATGATTGTTTTTCTTGTTTGTCTCTTTGTTCACTGGAATGGATTTGCAACTTGTCCAGGGTGTCCCGTGACTTTTGCACAGTGATTGCTGGAGACAGGCACCAGCAACCTCTACAACACAGAAAGGAAAAGCAGATAAAAAAATAGATGGATGGATGAACTGGAGAGTGTGTTCCAACACTATGCACAGCCGTCAAGCCAAATCTTGGAAAAGTATCTATACTGCAATGTTGAAACAATTTGAAAAGTAGAAGCTGCCAAAATACTTTGCAGTCCAGCAGAAAGAGGGACATTGGGTCACCCTAACTGGGGCATGTACCCCAATAAAAATGGTCTGGCAGTGCTGAGGCTATGGGGTGCGAAATACGTGTAATGTGACTCACTAAGCTAAGTCAGCTGTAAAGATTCAAGCAACAAAAAACAGGGATGAAAACGATTATTAGAACATTAGCAGCAGTGAGTTTCTGCTTTATTCCTGCTTTCAAAAAAAAAAAACTGCCTGCGGAGATGACAGCGAGCAATGTGCAGATTGATAGCTTGACTCCTGGTCGTGTCGTCAGGCTGCGTCACGCCATCGCTCCTTGGGTTCAAGGTGAAAATTCTTCCGCTGCAGTGGAAATTCACTGCTCTGTTTCAGAGGTGCGCAGACACTCTGGTGCATGGAGGCACACGCATGCAAGAGCAACTGCTGATGGCAATATTAATTTCCTTTTCAAAATAGCATTGAGGCTTTTGTGTTGTATCATGATAAGTGAGCTCAGACCACCCACCTCACTGTGGTTCCCCACACACACATACAAATTCACACACTTGAACAAAAGTGTGCACACTGCCATATTTAGAGTAATGCAATACAAAGTTGTCCATGCAACATTCACATCCAATCAAAATTGCATGAAATGTAACTGTCCAATAGCCTTGCAAGGTCCAGCATATATTTCAGTTTACACTCTATCTGTGGTATGAATCATTAGTTTTCATTTGGAACCATTTTGCTTTTCCCTCCTAAAAGGGGTTCTTGTCTGGCTATCATTCTATAGCAGTGTAACTCAGTACTTTGAATAAACATGAGAAGTCTGTATACCAAATATTTGTAAAACCGAGGAGGCTGGGAGTGTATGCAATAATACTGTATACATGACTGAGAATCAGCACAGGCGATACTTATAGGGTAACAGATCTGCAAAAGGAGGATAACAATGGCCCGGTGAAGAAAACAAGGCATCATTTTGATTTTTCATCCAGAACTAAATGAACACTCATTCTTTATCCTGTGTTTGTACTTGTGTTTCTGTCATGCAGTCCTTTATTCACTCAGGCCTCTGGGAACTACAGTCAATAGCTGCTGACATAATCAATTAAAACAACCTGAGTTTCCGAGCAAAAATTTAACATAGTAGATGGATCGTGTTGATATGCATTGCTCAGAAAGCCTGTGTGAGTAATACTGCCTGAGTGTGTGTTTATCAGTGATGTCCCTAAAATGCTTGATGAGCTGGGATATAATGTTTTGCAGCACCTGGGCCCAGTTCTTCTTTTATTCCTCATTCGTCAAGCATCTTCCTCTAGGTCCTCTGTAATGATCCACAGCCACACTCGAAATACTGCAGTCTCCACACCAACGTGTCCCAAGTCAGCCCTGGGTCCTTCACTTAGTTGACATGCCTTGATAGATCTATAACACAAAGTGCCAGGAGGCATCATTATCAGGTGTGCAAATGACTTCACCTGACTCCTCTCAGTGTGGAGTTGCAGGAGCAAAAAGGAGTTCATCCACCAAGGCTTTGCTTTTTATATGTATTTATTCCATCACCCTGATTTCAAGAGATCAGTGGTCCAGTTTCTTGCTAGTCCAAAGTCTTCATTTATTTTTTATTTTTTGCACATTTTCAAGTGCCTATATCACAGTAGCGGGAGGTTTTGGCCCCAAGAATGTAGACGTGACACACAGTGCTCCAGTAAAAACAAGTACCGAAAACAGAAAGCAACTTACAGATCTGAGACTATGTCACCCACACATGCACAAAGGGAACCAAACAAAGCATGTAAAAAAACAACACACATAATGCTTCACTGATTTCCATTCTGACACAGAGAGGTTATAGGAGCTGAGGAAAGTGAGGAGATAAGAAGCAGCTGCGCTAAATGAAACAGGTGAGAGTGGGCGTGGCAGGACTGAGGAGCAAAATCTAAACAAAAGGAAGCTGAACTGATGACATTGAGGTGAACTGACCAGATAAAAAACACAAGTATCCCAGAACACAGAAAAAACATCTCATATAATAAAACACCATGTTATTATTATGTTGTGAAAAGAACATGTCATGCTTGTGGATTTAAATGTGTTATGACTACTGACAGCAAGAATGTTGATTACTGAACTGTAAGCCCACTTTTTCTGTCCACTTTTCCTCTGTAACCTCACAAACTTGGGTCATGAAGCCTGTGTCAGTTGATTTGCTGTGAGATTCATGCAGTCTCTGATCACAGGCGCTTCCTGGAAGCTGATTTACTCTGAATCTGCACAAATCACGAGCCCCCAAGGGTTTATATACTTTCTGGATTGTTTCAAATGTTGCTGCAACTTCTGCAGTCTCACCAAGCTTTGTTGAACTTGTGACCTGGTATAGCATTTATTTCTTATTATTTCTTATTTATTTATTTATTTATTTATTTATTTATTTATTTATTTATTTATTTATTTATTTATTTATGAATAAGTCACCACAAAGGACAGTTGACTTGTTTAATTTTTGAGTCCACCATTATTTCAGAAACTACTGCAATTCCTTCTCTTCTCCATTTTCATGTAATTTCCTTTCTTTTTCTTTTTTTCACTGCATTCGGAGCTTGTTTACTCTCCCAGACCACAGCATTGACTCCCATCCATGAAATGATGCAATTAAAGTTCCTACTGGGGACTCAATCTGTCATGTTAACACATGCTAAACCCCCACTGAGAGCTGAGAGTAGTGCTGTGTGAGAGGGGGGTGACAGGTAAGACTGATTTAAGGGGTAGTGACTGAAAAATGTAGAAAAGAAACTGAAGAAAAGCAAACACAAAGCCGCAAAAAAGTATATATATGTATATTGGTCCACAAAACTAAAGAAAAAGAGAGGAGTGTTGAAGGGAATATGTATAAATGGTTCAGATTGTCTTTATTCTGCTCCTTCCACTGTCCATTTTCTGCTTCAACCTGAATTGTATTACACATCTGGTTTAACATTCATTTAAAAATGCAAGTTGTGAACTGTCAACAGCAATTGGACATAGTTATCAAATGTTCAAAATACTTAAAGCTTGACCTAAATCCTGTTGAAATACCTAGAAAAAAATCGATCTGTACCACTGAAGAAAGAATTTCTGTATAATTTAAAGAGTTTAGGTCTTATGCTCAAACCACCATCACTTTGTTTTAACAAGGCCTCACCATTCCTCAGCTTACTGTAATATTAGAAAAACAGCAAAATTTAATTTCTGAAACATGAACAGTTTTAGGTCCTGCAGATTGGGACGTCCCTTTACATTCTCACTGCATCACGAATTGCATGTGTCTGTGAATGTGGGTTTAAGGCATTCCTGGTGTGGCTTGAGGCAGATCACCACTGGGCTGCTGGTTTATTGTTTGTGATGGTTCATTAACTGGTTTTAATAATAAAATTGTTAAATTCTCAACATTGTGGTCAGGTTTTATTTTGTGTTGTGGACCAATAATGAGACAGGTTGTTGTATAAATTGGGGGCTCGTCCGGGATCTGAACTTTGAACCTTTCAACAATCAGTTACATCTACAACTCCATTCACTGATTCCACTGGTTTATGAGACATTTTGCTACCAGTCAAACTCACAAATTACCCCCCTCCACTACCACACACACAGACAACTTTCATGGCGGTGGGTGACAATAAATCTTGACAGTGAGAACAGTCATTTCCTTATCAGCTGTTTTAAATATCATATTATGTTTCTTTCTCTGTGTTTTTTGTTTTCAAATGCATGATTCTCATATTCAGAATATATTCATTCATGTATGCATACATGTACAGCTTTGGTACAATTTTACATATTTATGTCCATGTGTGTGTAGTTTTTCCAAATGAAAGTGTGCATGGTTGTCAAAGACAACATATCACTCCTGTTCTGCTTCCCTTCTCTGAGCTTCCGTGGGACAGGGTAAACAACTGATGTCGGCTGGAATGGACCACCAAAGTTTAAGCTTCCATGTGGGGGTATATCCTCTGAGCAAAGGAGTGAAATTTTCCAAAACACATTAAAAGAAGTTATGCAAATGGTTTACAGCAGAGCTCGCGTGGCTGTATTGTCATATTAATCTGTATACACTTTAGCTCCTCTTGGCAGAGACCTTTGTTTGTCTTCACCCTTAATCTGAGGGACTCATCTCCAGTTTACGTCACTCAGAGTCAACACAGGGACATCAGCTTCAGACTTACCGCTAAAGACAAAAAGCTAAGGCTGGGGGGTCAAATGTTCTTTGTGTATTTGAGTGTTTAAGAGTGTGTTTTAAAGTACCACCAAAACCAAGCAGAGACCATAAAAGGTCATCAAGTTGGGTAAATGAGCCTGCTGATGCTCACAACACCTGACTGCTGCTAACATCTTCTGTTCAATGTTTTCTGGATTTCTCTTTTACCCAAAAGAGAACCTGGAACAGGTTCTTAGCCGTGTATGTGTAATATCTTATGACGCACATTGGTCTTTAAACATGGAATATATGAATGAACAAAAATAAAAGCATTAAAGTAATAAAAAGCGAGACAGGTGCTTACAAAGCTTGCATCCATCATCCATGTTCCTTTGTGTTCACACCAGTCAGCTCTGCCAGATGCCTGTCGTCTTGGTATCGTTGCAGGTGTTCATTTTGTTGTGCTGCAACATCTCTAGATGAAGACTCAGGCCTTCCAAATTTGTCCATGTGAAACGTATTCAAGGTTTATCTTTGTTGATACTCAAGCGGATACTCTGTGCATCATCAGCATCTTACTGCAGCCTACTGGTACTACTGAAGTCGGTGTTGTGTTTAGTCTCTGTTACCATGGTGATTTAGCCAAGCTCATAAAGAGCTGGCTATGTGACACCAAACACTGACATCCAGCACAGTTTAATCCCACTTCACTGCATAATCAAAAACAAATTTGATATGAAATCATTCATTAAACAAAACACAGAAAAATTAAAACAACACAAGCCTTCAAGCTTTTTAGAAGCTTTTTTTTTTTAAAGTTTTGTTACATTTATTTTTTTCCCCATTAACCTGATGGTAAGGAGAACAATTTTGCATTTCGTCTACAAAGAGACTTGCTCCAAACTCCATGTAAAAAAATAAGAATAATTGGTGTTTTTTGTTGATTTAAAGGAACAGTATCAAAATGAGCTGCTTTGAGACACACATCAGAAAAGGGGAGAAAAAGGGACTTGTGGAGTTACATTAAGGAGCAGTTCAGACCAAAGCATTACAGTACCACTTTATATAAACCCCAATGAAATGATTTAAATGTGGGAAAAAAGGTTTTAAAAGTATGAGATGTCTCCTTTAAATGAATTTTACAGGATCTAAGGTCTAAATTTTGCGCATTCCTCAGATTCTTTAGGCATATTTTTGGCTGCTGTACATGATAAAAACATGTTGGAATCACAACACAAACACAATGCATCCTAAACTTTAGCAAGCAATTTTCCTGTAGATAAACTGCTGAGGAACACTCTCTGAATGAAAAGACCTTTCCAAGGTTTGACATATATTTTAGGGTAAACGTTTTAACAACAAAACACTTTAGAATAAATGATTGAAAGGTTCATTGAACAAAAAGTATGTCTCAGCAATTAGAACCAATCCTAACAGCACATGACTCACACACAATCACACAAATGCACCCTCGTAACGCTAACTCCGGCATCAGAACACACTTTGCAAGATTAAAAAATTCAATTAAGAGAGTGTTGTTCCAAAAGTACAAGATGTAATAATTCTATTGGAAAAAAATTTGTATCATAAAACATGTCTCATTTCTTTACAGAAAATCCTGGCACTTCATTCTTAGTGCTGCCAAAACAGAAAAAATAAATGTTGCATAATTCTTTTGGCAAATCTTTGGTGTATTTTGCATGGCTAAGGGTTTTGTTTTTTTTGTTGTTGTTTTTTTTATTTTTTTGTTTTTTTGATGGTGCTGCCTCAACAAGCTGTTTATCCTCTTTTTGGTGCAGAAACTAAATGTGGTCAGGATGTGTGTGTTTGTGAGTGTTTGTGTGTATCCTAATCTCTAAAGCTCTGTGTCTAATGGCTGCACTGCCTCTTTGTACACTGTGTACCTCCACTTTTAGCTGAAACCTAACAGGCATGACAAAGTGGTGACAGGAAGACGCCTGTCTCTAAGTCGTTCCACAAATAAACTGGAAAGGAAGGAAAGAAAGAATGAACTAAAAGTTTAGGCTTGAAAACATCTGCAGTATTTAAAGTTTGTTTATTTTAATTACATTTATAAAGTCAATTTGAAAACTAAGCATTCCTATAGTAGAATTTAATTTCCCAGCTAGCAGTGACTTTAAGAAAAACCTTCTGGAAGTCGAAGTATAAATTGGGGTGAAAGAGCTACATTGCCTTTTCATAAAATTCAAACAGCAATTTTACAAATTTTCAGGTGATGCTCAAGAAGCTGTGACATGAAATCATATGACTCACTGAGCCAGTTTATTTAAAAAACATACAATATATTAATTGACAATTTCTGATTGTATAACTAAAATCCTCTGCTTAGCCATGTCATTATGAGGCCCTCGTGTCCCATGAAATTACCTAATCTATTTAGCCTCTTAAAATATATTAAATTGCACAAATATTTAAGTAATTTCACAACTGAAAAAGTCTCTATTGAGTAGCATGTGCCTAAAAGGGTTTAAAGTTGGTGGTGTCAGAACAAGAGGCCACATTTTTTATCTCAACTCTCTTACAATGTCATCCTGTCAAAGTCCCCCCAGGTGTCCTCATCATGCCCTCACAGGTGTCCTATTAGGCGACCCTTTCTCTGGCCTTCAGCCTTTAACCTCTTACACCTGGACGACACCTTTGCATACCCTCTTTGACCTCTGACCCCAATCTGTTGATCAACCCTGGGTCACCTGCTGAAGGCATTTAACAAAAAAAGGTTGTGGTAGCTCTGCGGTGTTGAAAGTTTCAGCTCATAAATCAGACATGTACCTTCAAAATAACATGCTTTGGCAAACAATCAGATTGTTGGATTGTTTTTGTTTGTTTGTTTGTTAGGTTTTGTTTTTTTAAGTTTTGTACAGAAGAGTTCAAATATGAGAGTAGATTTTTAAAATGTAAATTACCTCTGCAATATGTCAGTGAATCAGAGACTGTAGCTGTTTCAAAGACAGAGGATTCAATTAACTCACCTACATTCATAAATTATATATTTTAAAAAGTCTTCAATAGAATACTAAGTAACTATAACAGAGTTCATTTTTCCATATTTTTCAATATTTCTGTTACAAAGTTGTGCCAAATTACATGTTATCTAAATTGTGCTAATTTACACCTGAAGGTTTCTGTGCATGTGTGTGTGTGCAGGTGTACCATATGAGGATCATTTTTAGAGAAAACACCTACATGTGGGGACCTAAGCACAGTCCCTATTTGGTTTAAATGCCATTGGTGGGATGCGGGTTAGCTTTAGGACCAAGGTGTGAATTGAGTATGGCTTAGGTATAGGGTCAGGTACCTGTGGGGTTAGTTTTAGGGTAGGGGGTCAGGGTTAGGCTGTAGAAATTAATGGAAGTCAATGGAATGTCCCCATATAGATAGCTGGTCACAGCTGTGTGTGTATGTGTGTGTTCTGTATAAATGACCACCATGACTGTTCCAAGAATCTAATTTTTACATTATTGGATTCGTTCAACTTCAGAATTTCTGATGGATGTGTTACTTTTTTTGTTCTTATTTTAATTTTTGACCAAGTTGGTTTGGGGAAGAAGCTTTAAATGATATGTGATCTCTTTGTGGGGACATCCCTTTTCAATTTGAGGAATCAAAGACCACCAGTGTTACACCTCAAATGTGGTCGGAGGAGGAGGATCTGCAGTTTTGGCACAGAAACCAAGTTCATGGTGGCAGCTGGAAGAGAGCACAGCTCGACTCAATGATCAACCTCTGCACTTGCCACACACTGAGTTAACACTGGCTACATTTGTCATTCTGTCTTACTGTTGACGGCCACTCTCCCCCCTCCCCACCCTCTTCTTTTCCTCTTTGGCAGGCAGGAGTAAGCGTAATTGTATTGTGTATGACAGGCTGAAGTCTGACACTGGTTCAAGGCAGACCATGCTTAACTATTTTATGGGTTTCTTTCCCCTTTCCCCATTGACACTTTTGAAAAAAAAAACACACATCCAAGGTGAAGGGTTGGATGAGTAGGTGCAGAGAGATTGAGACTAAATACATTAATTCTGAAAACCTTTTTCAATAAAATGCTCCTCTGCAACGTAGCCTGCAGTTTGACTGTGTTTAATCTGGTTACCGGTCCCCATGGAAACACTGAGGTGAAGTATAAACAGAATTATTGGGACAAGCTGTACCTGCCACATGTGTTCTTTTTTGTTTTGTGGGTCAGACAAACAGAGGTACCCAGGTGTCATCCTACTCATAATCCTACTCATACTCCTCTTGTTCATAGCTTCACCATTCTGCTCAGCTCTTTCTTCACCTCAGTGACAGACCCAACACCCTCAGTGTTGTGGACGAGGCCTCAATCGTGGATCCCTCTCCTGTTTTTTTTTACCTTCATTGACGAACAAGGCTCCCAGATACTTGAACTTCTTCACTTGATGCAGTAACTCAAACCTGAGTGAAAAGGTGCATTCCCATAACTTTCTGTTGAGAACTATGACCTCAGACTTAAAGGTTGGTAGAATAAAAAATGCAATGTTCAAAATGGTGTGTCCGAATTAATGCAGGAATCCACTGGATTTCTCTCAAAAACTTTATTCTTGTCTCTGACTCCAATCAGTTTCGGCACACAGCACAAGCCTCAGTGAGGTTTCTGTGTGTGTGAAAACCCAAACTCAAGCAAACATCCCAGTCTATCCAGACTGGATCTGAACAGAGACTCAGCAAAACTCTAACAACTTCTAAAAACTTCAACATTATAACCTCTTCGGTCTCTTCCTGGTTACAACCCCTGAAGGTGGTAACTTTTATGTCAGACGTAGAACATAACTCATTTTTGTTTATACCGACAGAACACTGATAACACACACCAACTCTGTCTTTTTTTAACTTACTGCTGCAATGATCAGAAAGTATATAATACAATACTGCATCAAACATTCAGGTAATCAATTACAAAGTTTTCTTCAGGTTCATGCAAATACTATTTCATGTACCTTTCCACAGTACACAGTTTTGCATCACACAGTAGAAATGTTTATGATATTCCTGCAAGAAGTACCCTAGGTTGTACAATAATCAGCTGCTGCTATTAGAATATAAATACATAACAATATTAGGGTCACAGAGAAAAAATATATATATTTTCTGGCTTGTGTTCTGACTTCAGTCTCAGAATTCTGAGGGAAAAAAATCAGGAGGGAAGCTCAACAAGTGAGCAGCTAACATACCTCCAATGAAGTGATTGCTGTAGACACCGGCATCCTGCTCCTCCAACCGCACTGCAGATGGTTTAAAATCCACTTTTTGCATTTTTCTGTGAGCTTTCTACATTTTTCATCTTTGTGTATGGCAGTCTTCAGTGCTTCATAGGGTTGGGCAGAATCGTGCGGAATTATTGGTCAGAAAAACTGTTGATGGTTATTATTTGGTTATTTGGTGAGACGTATAATGTGTGGTATCGATATTCCAGCAAATCTTTAGGTTCTGTTGAAAACCCATCCATCTTCATCAAAGAAGTCATGTCTGACATATTTGTGAACAAATTGCTGTTATCTATCTTGAAAGTGGATCTAAATCCATCTATAGACATTTTACTTCCTGCCCTCCAGTGGAAATCGCTCCACCTTCGAAACCACATAACTGGAACCCAGTTACTAC
This sequence comes from Cynodonichthys magdalenae, assembly GCA_031762555.1. NCBI lineage: Eukaryota > Metazoa > Chordata > Actinopteri > Cyprinodontiformes > Rivulidae > Cynodonichthys > Cynodonichthys magdalenae. Next base: position 17,507,884 of record JARVJO010000111.1, on the reverse strand, counting down.
CGTTAGTTGCTGTCTAATCAAAATTAAACTTGAATTCTAAACTATTTTCTTCAAACAGATGCCATTGAAAGAGCTTACAGAATCCTATTTGTAAAGATTAATACCATTTGGAGTTTTATAGAATAAAGTCTTGTATTTGATTTGACACAGATTAGGTTTTTCATCTTACAAATGAACTGTGTTGTCAAAAATAATAAAATAATTAGGATGTTATTAATTTGACAGAAACACATTGTGAATTCACTCAGAAAGCACCATTCGGAGTTGATTCACCTAAACTTGAATACTAACAAATGGTTGCTTCGGGCATTCAGAATGGTAAAGCTGCCGCTGAGAACAGCCACACTTTTGGAGTGAAAGGAAAATCAGAGTAACAGTCTGTGTTTCGAGAGACACAGGGAATAATTTAGGATTTGGATAGGCACAAACATCACAGTGGCACAAGGACACGTAATGTTAGTGTGACTCATTTCTTGGAACTATGTTCTGTAAATGTAAATGGGAAAATAAATAAAGTGTCCAACAAAAACAGCACCAGTGGAATACTGTCTTACTTAAGTCTGAATAGCTGGGCATGTAATTCTCCTGAGAGGTTTACAGCCCTAACCTCTAAAACGTTGGGACGTGTGTGGGATATTGTGTTCACAATGTTTAAAATAATTTTAGGACACAACATGTGTTGACATTGACATGAGCCCAGAAATTGCTAAATTATCTAATTTAAAGCATTCTATTTTTGTTTTTGTTTTTTTTTGGAGCATTGCACTGACCTGGGCCCCAGCGTTTCAGATGAAAACTAGGAACTTTGCACTGTACCGGTTCAAGCCCTAATCACTCTGGGTCTCCTTGCAATCAGAGCCTTTCAAAGGGAGCTGGCTGAAAGGTCGGGTATTTCACAGTTGTTCCTGAGTCATGCCATGCCAGCCGTATGAGACAACCTCATCCATATGATGCCTAGATATATCAAATTCCTCTTCAACATGTCTGAAATACTCTGTTGATGTGCAGCAACTCATTTCTTGACATCAATGCTGATAATGGGCCACTTTTTTTTTTATTTTTATTTTAGACAAAGACAAGAACGTTCTGACAACATACATAAAGTTTTACTGCTTACCTCCACACTTCTACATCTATTTCATATTAGTCATGGCACTGTCAAGGCGTTTCAAGCAGGAAATATAAAGAAAGTTTCAAAAATCCAAATGTTTTTGTACTTTTTGACTTTTGTCCATACTCCAAATTTTAGTGTGAAAGCTGCACGCTCTTCCATGCATTTGTTTCCTGGTGTTCATTCATTGAAAAGAGGCAGCATTAAATCAAGATGTGTCCGTGTGTTTGGGTCTGTGGTGCAGGTAATTTGTGTTGTGGGTGCCTAAATATGTTTGCACAGTCACATTATGAGGCCAGTCTTTGCCAATGTGCACATAAAAACAAGTCTCCATCTCATAAATCATTACATTTTCAAGTAAAGACATGATTTAAGGTCTGGGTAATGTTTGGGCAGGGCAAGCAGTCGTTATGGTTAAGATTAGAATAAACCTCCTGGAAGTGAATGTACGGTAAGTCAAAGAAAATGTCTGAAGTCATGGATGCACAAGTGTGTGTGTGTGCCTGCCCAGTGAGTGGACCACCAGGCGTCCAAACATGGACTCAGCCTTTGAGCTTGACAAAACTGATTGCTCTCTGATCAGCCCTGGTAATAGTTAAGGCTTCAAAGGCACCTCAGGCTGCCAGCAGTTTTTTCCGACCCCAAAATCTCAGTCCCAGCTTTTGGAAAACACTTCAAGGTTTAAGGCTGGAGCTTTTACATTTTTATCCTTGTCACTAAAATAAGTTACCTTCCTTATTTTTATTTACCTCCAAGTGTCTAATATTAACCCCAGTTACCCCGGAAAAAGTCCTTCACAGTCACATTCATTAGGCAAAGGTACTTGGCTGTAAGAGGTCTTTGTGATCTTCCTGCCAACCTTTGTGTGTTCCTGTATTTTTCTTTCTTCACACGGATTCACCCTCTTACAGTCTGCACCCCGCAATTACAGCGTGTGAGCCTCCTCCACTCCTCAGACAAAGACTGACACAAATAATTTAGTGTTCATAAAACACTGGTCTTGTGGGACAGAGAGAAGTCGGCTAAAAGAAGAAACTAACATGTCTAAGGTTTACGACAAAAGCTCAAGAAGAAGAAAATGACTGAAGCAAGACAACGGGTCTTTATGGTAATGGTGCAATTTATTCTGCTCTCATTAGCTCATCAGAGGAGGTAAGTGTTTGTCAAAGTATTTTTTTATTGATTGGTGAAATAAATGGTTGTTTTTCAAGCTTTTTATAAGAATCTTTTGTCTCTGTCATCACATGTCTGTGGAGGACAGACTGGACAACTTGGGTCACACAAAACCGGGACTCAGCAAATTTAATCGAACTATTTCCTGTTCTTTTAAATGGAGGAACGTTAATGGCATTTGCCAGCGTAAGTCATTCAACAAAGTATTAAAAGAGAAACTAAAATACTACTCGTTATTGTAAGGGGAAATGGAGGCTCATTTGTCCACTTTTACCAAACTCCTGAATGGTACTCCATCAGAAGGTCTAGCCTGGTCTTGTTTTACTTTAAAGCAAGTATTTCACTGGGCTGTGACAAGTCGAAGACAAAAAATATGTGGAAAAAACCCCACAATTTTTTAGTTGGAATCACACTGAATTGACACATTTGTGTATTTTTGCATGATTGTTTCACAAACACCACACAAACCTAGACAAAACCTGGGCCAAAATTTGCCAGGTGTAACTGTCGCACAATATTTTCACAACAAAACTGCCAAATTGTTGACTCTTGCAATTGCTGTTTGGCAATGACATTTTTAAGGTATATTTGCCTTGACAAAACTCATTATACACATTTTGCCTGGTGCTGCTCACAACAAACTGTACTTAATGAAAATAGTTGAGTATTTTCCTGCTGACCAGATGAGACACATGGCCCTGAACAAATGCTCATATTGGTTTGTGTCTATTAGATGCAAAAAGAGGCATTCACTGTTACCATCAAAATTTCACTGTTGCACAGCAGAAAAATAATGATTTATTTGTTTTATTTATTTTTTATTTTTTTGCAGTTTACATAAGTAACTGGCCTCCACATGTTTCGCTCCATATTCTGTCTGTTGTGCTCCACAGCAGCGTGCAGGAAGTCCTGTGGAAATGGAAAATGCGTGAGACGAGACAAGTGTTCGTGCTTCCCAGGGTATGAAGGATCACAGTGTGATGAAGGTGGAGTGTAATTCCTGAGACCGTTGCCAGACTTATGTTTTCAATTTCTCAACCATTACCTGTGTCCTTCTGAATCATTTACTGTGAGGATTTCTATCTACTGCTTAAACAATGTTCCATATTAACTCCAGATGTGAACGAGTGCGGTTTGCTGGAGAGACTGTGTTCCCAACGCTGCGTGAACACACCCGGTAGCTATCGCTGTTACTGCGAACCAGGATACACACTCGGTGCAGATGGATACACCTGTGTCAGTGAGTAATTTCCTCTTTTATATTACCTTTTCAAATTAGCAGACACACATATGAAAAGACATCATAAAACTTTTCAGCAGTGCGCAATAAGGTAATTGCTTGTGCCTGTAGGTTCATGTGTTTGTAAGCAAAAAAAAATCTCATGTACCACTAGTTCGATTTTGATGATGTTTCCAGAAAGTAATCATTGGATGTGCATCTACAGATCAACATTTCATGATGGCCACCTCAGTTAATGCACCTTTATGTTTTAACTCTGTCAACTTTAAAGATTATGAGTTTGGTGTGTTAGTACAATCGTGAATGACAATAAAGTTGTTGAATTGAAATGATAGTAACTGAGCGTTACCTCTAACACATATTGAGCTCTACACACTGAGTGACACTTTGCCAACTAATCAGTGGAGACAGCTCTGGTAATTTGTTAGCAAAATATCCCATAAGTCGTAGGAAACTCTTAGAAAATATTTCAATTGGATTCAAGATGATTACCTACTTTTTTATAAACGAAAGGAAAAGGCTATATTACAATCAGTTTAATAGAAAAAAAACGATAGGCATGTGATGATGAGTCACAAAACGTCACACAATATTGTACAAAAAGCTCATCATTTTCAAGACAATTACAAAGTTTCTTAAAAATATATTGATCTAAAACAAATTATGCCTATAGTGAAGCATTGAATTATGGAAGGTGCTTGATTTTAGTTAATATTAGTTCAAATATTGGCGAATGGACAGTGTGTCTCTGGCTTTGACTCTCACCCAAGCCAGGTTTTCCCTCTTTGTCTTCCAGGAGAGACCACATGTTTCGCTCTGCGCTGCCAGTTTGGCTGCCAGCTGGAGAAAGTAGGTGCAATTCGGTGCCTGTGTCCCCCTGGCCTCCACCTGGCTGTTGATAACAGGACCTGTGAAGGTAGTTTCTTTAAAGAAGCATGTCACACTTAATGACTGTCAATGATGTGGCTCTCTGATCAAGGGGCAGATGTGACTCAATAGAAGAAGACCAATCTACCAGTCCCCATCCCCAGCATGTGCAGCCATTAAGTTTTTGTTGTTGTTTTTTTTATGAACTTTTATTGTCCCTCAGTGAGGAAATTAATTCTCTGCATTTTTCCCATTGCACATGTGAGCACACATGTGAAGCAGTGGGCTGCCACTTTGAGGCACCTGAAGAGCAGCTTTAAGGGGCTTGCACAGAGTGGGGCAAATGAGGGTTTTTATTTATTATCGGTCTGGGGAGTTGAACTGGCGACCTTCTGATCATAGGCTCACCTTCTCTAACTTCTTCAAACACTTCCCCATAAGTTTTCAACTTACTTTATGTTTATGTAGACTATACTCAAATACACAAACTGCAAAATTAATAAATCCAAGTAACTTCTGGTCTTCACTTTTCTGCTACAAACCAAACTTGAAAATAACAAATATTTATAATTACATTAGCTCTGTACAATCTTTATTTTTCAGCTCAGTGTGACAGGTCGTACCTCAGGCTTTAAAATAACAGACCGGTGTAAAAGAATAGCACATTAGCTAATATTATGCATTTCATTTGAAAATGTAGGTATGTTGTTTTTTTTGAGAAACAATTGTTTTATAAGCCTAAAAACAGCATTATACTGTATATTTGCACTCCTTTGACCTGTCATTAGCCTGGCCTGAATACAGACATTTACCTCTGTCTTCATACTTTGTGCTCTGGCTGTTGTAAAGCTGATAATATCTGACTATTTGACAGATTACTTCAAATTGAACAGAATATCCTCTTATTAATAATCCAAAAACCAATTGGTTTGTTGCCCATGTGCTTTCTCATCCATTTGGATTTAGCATAAACTAAAGAAATGAGAACTTTAACCAGACATATCAGCAATTATTAAAATAGAATATGAATATACCTGATTCGTTTTGATGTCATACTGATATTCTTGGCACATATTTCTAAGAGAGTGAATATAAGACAAATGTCACATAATCAACAAAGTACAGAACTAAAAAATAAAATTGAAAAATACACAGAAGTAGCTCTGGTGGTGTGATTTGTAAGAGACAATTTGACTGAAAAAAGTGCTCCCAGGGAGACAATAAATTTTCTTGTGTGTTATTGTCTTGTTCTTTGCTGTGAACGTTCATCAATTATTTTTGAGCTTGCTCTGAACTCACCAATGTTTACTGATGCCTGCCTAAAACAATCACTGGGTGTTATCCACAAGGACATAACTCACATGTCACCGAGTGGTGTCATAAATAATAAGATAGAGGAACTTTATATGTTTCGCTGTGTTGTTTATTTGGAAAAAACAGCTGAAGAGCACTGTTCACCAGCCACATGAGCTCAACTGCCTGCAGCAAAGTCACTTGTAGCAACTGATTGTAAAAAGCCTCTAATTAACAAAAACCCCATTCTGGCCCTTTATCAGAGTTCGCTTTGTGATCCTGGCTGAGTCAGCTCCTGTCCTGTAATAAAAATAACCTCACTAACAGCTGTGAAGGAGACATTCTCACACTGTGGGTATAATTTGGGTGGGAGCAAATCAAAGTCTGAGTCAGGATGAAGTCAAAACTTTAGTGCATTCTTCTTTTTTTTGTTTGTTTTGGATTAAAAAAACACGAGGTTATCGCAAAGACACAATATTCACTATTTAAATAAAGGGTCTTAAAATCAGTTCATTTTGAGTTTTTTTAATCCGAGCTGAAGTATTTGTTTATTCTTGTCTTTTCCCAGCAGCATTCAGAGCTTCAAGTTAGTCTTATGTAAATGTCACGTGAGTTTTGTATATGTAAAAAAAATAACATTTTAACTGCCTTTTTTGTTGCTTGCATTTTGGTGTTGTGTCACAGACATCAACGAGTGTCAGGATCCTGACGTGTGTCCACACCAGCGGACCTGCAGGAACACTTTTGGCAGTTTTCTTTGTGTTTGCCGGGATGGTTTTGTGATTGGATCTCTGCACGGCTCTGTGGAATGTCGAGGTAAGGAAGAAAAATATTTAAAAACCCAATTTATTATTAACCTTTTTGTTTTTTCTCTTTGAAATACTACTTTCATCCATCTAAACGAAAGTTATTTTAGAGGGAACCAACGCATTTCCCTTTCTAAACTTTTCTACGATAATTTTATATTGAGAAATCACTGACTTGTAGCCATTTGGGGTCAATTTTGAAAATAATATTATGCACAGATTGACACAAAATGCAACTTCTTGAGCAATCTGTATGAGTCTCAGCTACTATCTAAATGGATTTAATGAAAATTGAACTCGACTAAGGAGCGGGCAGTCCTTGGATGACTGCTTTTAACCTGGATCTCGGCGAGATGATTGGTACTGGCGC
>JARVJO010000111.1:17429118-17445862 GCA_031762555.1 Cynodonichthys magdalenae | reverse complement strand
GAATGGAAGTCAATGGAAGGTCCCCACGGGGTTCAGAAACAAACATGTGTGTGTGTGTGTGTGTGTGTGTGTGTGTCATTTGAAAGAGGAAACTTCAAACCAAATTTGGATATCGGAATTCTCAGCTGTGACTAAAAGTAGATTCTCTAGCATGCTGGGAATTAAAGTAGCAAAACATATTGAGCTCTTCTGCACAAAATGCTCAGAAAAGTCCTTTAAAACCATTTCCTTCAAAGTATTGATCCATACATAAAGTATTTAGTTATCATAATTTGACAAAATCCAATAATTGCAATTTTTTTTGCTGAAGCACTACAGCTGCCTGTTTTCTCACTACATTAATTGTGACGTAATCCGTGGTTCGATGTAATGGGTCACGTATATCTTGGCTATTCATGTGTAAAAAGGACCTTATTTTTTTATTTTGGGTGTAGTTTCACTTAAATGCAGCACAGCACTTCTAAAATATTAAAACCATCTGATGGAGGCTTCTTGTCGCAGGGTCTCTGCTGGGCGATAAGACTCGTATGACCGAGCTTTCAAGAGACATGAATGCTTTCATCAGGCCGTCGCCAACCTCAGGAACGCTCGGTGGCGTCACCCGAACAACCAACGAGGCCATTGTTCTGTGTGAGGGGGCAGGATATGACATCGTCCTGGTGGAAACTGTTGGTGAGATTTACTGATCCTCTGCTTCAGTTTTGTCTTTTGATCCTGATTTTTTTTTGTTGTTTGAATTAAAAACAAACAACCTTAACTCAGTGTAGCTGGACGTTTTCTTGATATTTATCATTTTAGCTGCTTATGTATGCAACTTGGACTGATAATTATGTCACACTTCAAGTGCCATTCCAATCTTGGTTTGCTTGAAGTGTGCCCATTTTTGTAGCGTGAAAAAAAAAAGTTTGCCGTGACAGCCACATTTGCCTTTGTTACAACTGGCAGCACACACTTTTCAATCTTCAGCGACACTTAGAGTTTGACGAGCGTGGTTGATCTGCATTTTCAAGGATACAATTTATTCATTGTGAGGAGTCTCAAGTTTGTTTGAGCTCATGATTATTCAAAGGCATTTCTGACTTAATGAACAAGTCTAAAAACAAGTGAACTTTCCCTCCTCTTTATGTTCTTGGTGTGTGTAATTGTAGAAGCAAAGAAAAGTTGAATATGTAACGTTGCAGAGCACACAAGATTAAAAGATGTGGGGCCTTAAATAGGGGATTTAACTGTTGATGGACGTTTTGATTCACGTGCATGAACACTTCAGCGTCATACAGAACTGCTGGTCAAAAATGAGAATTTAAGTATTTTGTTGCTTTCAGGTGTCGGCCAGTCCGAGTTTGCGGTGGCAGACATGGTGGACATGTTTGTGCTTCTGATTCCACCAGCAGGTGGCGATGAACTCCAGGTCAGTGAAGAGCAGTGGCAGCAGCCTTCCGTCATTTTTCTATTGTTAGAACTTAGAACAAATTGTTTTTGTTTGTAGCAGGTTAACAAATTGTCCTTAACAGTTATACTTCATCCTTTTATACCACTTACCCTTTCCTCTACTTTTTAGAAAATATCCAGTTTGGGCAGTATGTCGTGACATTTATGTAAATAAAGGAGTATGAGAACAATAAAAATAAAAGTTTGGTTACACTTGCCCAACCAATTTTTTAGGAAAAATGTGCACAAACTTTAAGTTTAGTCTTAATTTGCCATCTTTTTACAAGATTTTGCTTAAATAAATAAAAGAAACACACAAATTGAATCACATTGCATCTTAGTGTGATTAATAATGTGTTATTTTCAGGAGGTTGTATTTATTAGTAAAAAGATAAACATGCTGACAAACACTACGTGCTGATCAGTTTATTAATTAGGCTAATTAATGACTCTATTAGCCAAACTCACTGTGATTCATTTTATTGTGATTATGGTAAGACTCTGAGGTGAAGCGACATTTGTATTCATTTTTAGCCGTTATGAGTTTCTGTTTGGAAAACAAAGCAAGAAGTTCACTAAGAATGACCGACTCCTGTTTCAATTGAAGAATTTCCAGCACAGTGTTTCTTTAATGGTCTCTAATTTAAATCTAGCTGCTTTAGGATCTCAGGAATCTTCTGCTGTACCCACACACGGTGTTTGATTGTGGTGATGTTAGCTACGTTAATGGAAGAAAAACGTCAAAATTGGAACCGTGTGCAAACAGTCGTAGCTGCTGTGAATAGTCTTCTAAGGAAACATTTTGCTCTTTGATAACAAATGTTTAGTTTGAGTTACTGTGAGTTTCTGTAATTGTTCTAGCATGTGTGAGAAGTCTAGTTGTGCACATTGGGATGTTTTCTTTTAGTCCATCTGTGGCCTTCCACAGATTTAAGGTTGCTTATGGTTAGTAGTCACTGTTGGTGGATTACATCATTACCTCAGGGTCAAATCTTACAACTTTCTGAGCGTGTAAGTGGTAATTAGTAATTAGCAAACCTTGTTGATCTTGAAGAGCAATTCCTGAGTCTGGACTGAAATCAATAAACTTAAAAAAGGTTGTTGCAGTTATGAAGCCAAAAAAGATCATTCTCACAAGTTACTGTTGCATCTTAGTTTGGCATCACATTTTCATTATATATTATTTTGAAATACAGAAGCTATTCTAACTTGTGGAGTGGTGCATACTGTACATCGAGGTGTTTGAATCTCTTTGTCTTTTGTCGAGCCATTTCCGACTGAATCTCTTTGTCAGCTGTTGTTTTGTTGTAGACAGACACTTAAGGTTTCACCTACAAAGGTAATCTTCACAACACCAACCAGCTCAGTAATCAACCTTCGATCTTTACCCTTGAAAATACATGTATTGTGGTGGTTATGTCCAAAATAATGTTGTCCTCATCTGACCTAAAAAGTGTTTCCAAAAGTTATCAGACTGTTCATCCTGTTCTATTATAAAGTGATATTTTAGTTTATTTTTTTTCTCTTTCTTTCTATTGGATGTTAGCCATAGATGGTTGTAACTTCAGATGTCCTTTGCACCATCTGAGCTGTCACTGAAACTTTGATTTTCACTCAGTTACCAGAGCAAGTTTCCACAGTCAGCGGTGGTTTTAATACAATGGCTTTATTGCATGTTATCAAACTTTTGTTTAATCACAAGTCGCCAGAAGTTAAATGAAATGACATTAAGTAGAAGTATTTTTTAAAATTACAATAACCATCCAAAATATAACTGTTCAAAATGTTCATCCTTTTAAACCACACAAAAGGAGACACCAGTAATGATAAAAAGATTGTGTGGTACAAGTAAATAAAACCCACACTTAGATCTCTCTGTGCACCGATCCCTCAGGACACTAGGCACGCAAACATCAGATTTATTTAAAGGGTTTTTTCACAGTTTTCTAATGCCAGAATATCTCCTCAGGGTATCAAGAGGGGCATCATCGAGCGGGCCGACTTGGTTGTGGTGACAAAGTCAGATGGTGACTTGGTGGTGCCAGCCAGGAGGATCCAGACTGAATACACCAGCGCACTCAAGCTGCTTAGGAGGAGCTCCAAGTCCTGGAACCCTAAGGTGTGTGTGTGTGTGTGTGTATCAGAGTTGTTAATTAGCAGGCATTTACTAGATAAAAAAAAACAACTCCAGATGTGTAACCTCTAATGAATAATTCATGTGATTTCACTGAGAGTTAAACACAAGGAGAAGGGCTGATGATGAAGTTATCATAGTATCGTGATTTCTCTGACCTAAGCCCCCCTCGCACCCTTCTTGTTCCATCTCTGCCACGTCCTGGCCTTGTCCTTTTTGATTTCTCAGCCCAGAACAGAATCTGTCTGCCGACCAAGCTGCCAGGAACCCCCCACCCCCACCCCCGACACTGTACTCCCACCGTACTTTAGACTTAAATCCAGCAATATGCTTTTTGTCATTAAGGGTCTCACATTCAAGAAAGAAAAGACAGGCTTTTCTTACTGTTTGGTGTGTTTTTTGTATTTATTTATTTTTCTTTAATTTAGCTGTTTTTTAAATTTATAACGTTGTGAAATAAATGCATGTTTAAAAGCCATAAAAATAATGTTGAACACAAGCAAAAATACACAGATTGGAATACAACCTTTAAAGACCCAAGAGAAAAATCTGCTAAAGAAGGTTCATCGGGGATCAGGTAAGCTGAACGAAAAGCAGAGTTTGGTCTTAAATTCATTTAACGAAAAGACACGGCTACAGTAAACTAAAATAAACAAAAAACAACTGTTGACTTGAAGAAGCCATTCCGTTGTAGATATACATCTATTGATTTATGGAAAAGTAAAATTCACACAACTAATCCTTCCAAACTTCATCCTCAGGTGGTGCGAGCCTCCTCACACACCTCAGAGGGCATCACAGAGGTATGGGCCAAGATGGAGTCGTTCAGAGACGCCATGTTGAGCAGCGGGGAGCTGCAGGGCCGTCGGAGGGCCCAGCACAAAGTTTGGATGTGGAGTTTGATCCAGGAGAACGTTCTTCGTCATTTCCAAAATCACCCAGGCGTCAGGGAGGCTCTGCCCCGCCTAGAGGAGAGGGTCACCAGAGGAGTTATCTCTCCGGGACTGGCTGCTGACCTGCTGCTCAAAGCTTTCTCAGAGTCTCCAACGTCTTAGAGAACTAGAACGTCACTTTTTGAGAAGGATCGATCCCTCGTGGCTGATCAGTGCGAGTCAGAGGCGAGGACAGCAAGGCAGAGCGAACATCTCCGTTTCTGATTTTGTGGTTTGCACAAAAAAAACATTTTTACTGTTTATTTAAAAAAATACCTAAAATATGTCACTGATCTGCAGAAACTTTTTTAAATGACAGTTCAAACGCATAAAGAGAAGAGTCTACAAAAATTAGATGCATTATTGGTTGGTAAAAGGAAACCGAATGATCAGTTTTAACTGTGTTTGTGTCAAAATGATACACAAGCAAGTTAACTTGTCTAAAGATTTGTCTTATTTTGATCTGATATTTCAAAAAATGAGTGATTAATCTTTTCTCTATGACTATTACCTCTGAGATTTTGCCAAAGAGGTAGTGAAATTAATGTTTTCTTCTCTAGAACCAGAAATGTCAGTTGTCAGCTGCCTAGTTGCTTGTAATTCAGGTACAAAAATAACTTTATAATTCACTACATAAGTCACACTCATAACTCTGCTGAAGCTGCTGGAATTTTAAAAGAAATCTTCAGCTTTGATTGATTTGGTCAGTAAAATCAAAAAATACAGAGTAAAGTAAAAATACGGCTTCTCACTCACAAATACTTCATTCAAGTTTAATTAAAAGTGCAATGACAAGATGAAAATCATTTTGTTGGGAGGATGGAAAAAAAAAACGTCAATAAAAACAGGATTATTGGTTTGCACGTTGATATTAAAAAGTCGCTGTTGACTTAATCGTGCACCTGAGCTTGCTGTGTGACGAATAGATTTCATTTTAGCCCTGTTGTGGACATGTGCTGACAGCACCAACGGCCGCTAGAGGTCTCCCAAACACCGCTCTGCTTCGGCTTCATTACCCTAATGATGAGCCCCACCACACCAGCCGCGCCTCCCCTTCTTAACACCCCCGCCTCCTGCCCTCCATTCATTCTTCATGGAGGTTGCGCAGGGTGCCAGGTCACACAGGGGTGAGGACATCAGCAGCTGCCACTCTCCTGGAGCACATGCTGTACTGTAGTCCCAACTCCTCCTCCTTAGCTGCGCTGTGTCCTCACTGTAAAAAAATAAAAAAAAAAACAGGAACAGTACTGTACAGAACAGACGAGGGGGTTCGACTCTGTACAGCTCACAACCTCCACCCTCTCTCTGAGAATGGTCTGGATTTCAAGAGGGAAATATAAATCTGGTAAATTTGGTACTTCTTTGCGTGTGTCCTTGCCAGTCTGCTCTGGAAATATTAAGTCTAAGCCACCTCCCCAAAACCGCTGGACGGGCTCCCAGGTCGCTGCTTGTTTGCTCCCGTCTGCATACAAGAGGAAGAATGTCCCCTGAATGCAGATGGATTCATTAGGTCTGAGTAACTCCCTTCTCCTCCATCATGCTGACACAAACACATACACACTGTGGCTGCTCTGGCTTTACAAAGAGGGAACAGTGAGTCCTGCAGCTCCAAGTGCTCCTCCGCACACACTCACAAAGCTTATACGTATACACACAGTCATCGTCAGTGTAAACAAAACCATGCGGTTTCACTAAGGGAGATTAAATCAAATGCTGCTGCCTCTCGTTTGGCCATTTTAGCCTAAACACAGAGCTCGAGCACATGTGTTTAGCATTTTGCTGGATCTCTTGAATGTAAGCACGAGACAGAGACTGGCACTTTGATGAGGGTTTTTTCCCTGTTTAATAGAGGGGCTTAGATTGGCAGAATTTCTTTGTGTCAGCAGACTAAAGTAAAAAAAAATGCTTCCCTGCTGCAGGACAAATCTAAACGGTGCCCTCTTACTGCTTTCATTTTCAAAAACTCAGCCCTCTCTTACAAAGCCTCAAAGTCCAGTGAGCACTGAAAAGCAGAGCTGCTAAAATGTCAAAGCCTTGAAACACATCTGTTTGTGTGTTGGTTGTACCAGTGTTTTGGTTGCTTTCTGCTTAGATCAGGGAGTGGAGGGAAGCCTGACAGAGGAAAATGTCAGACCTCTACCTGGCTGATTTTTTGGAGGCATGTGCTGTGTGACGGCTGGTCATGGGACGCTGATCCAAACAGCCTCGGCCGTCCCTGCTGCGTTTGCTCTGCTCCTCACACAATGGGACAGAACAGCACACTTACCCCCCCCTCCACACGCGATCAGTCATTCAGCTCTCCACCTACACACATTTGTATCCTGTCACTCATATTGCCTATTTCAATCCAGTTTAACAAACAATAAACAATAGTTGGATGCGATGCTCAAAGCAGATATACATTTGATTCCTCCTTGTCACAAACAACTTTAGATGTTCAAAAGGGTTTTGTTTCTTTCAACAATCAACTTTTTCAATATTGCAAACGTCATTCTTACTAAAATAAATGACTTTTTCCATTCACGCTTTTAGCTTCAGGTATGTACAAGTACATTCTTTTTGTCTGGAGCCAAGAATGTGAATATCTGATAAAGAATACATTTCATATACTATATTTCTAATACACATTGAAGTATTCAAAAAACAACTTTTCAACTACTAAAAATGTCACTAGGGATATCTAGTACTCATGACTATAGGTCGACCGATATATTTTCATCACGTAAATGGAGGAAGAAAAAGCAATATCGGCTTCAAGAATCATTCCAAAAGATTAGCAGCACATAGCTGGGATCGGTGAGACCTCTGTCAAAATAATCTGTATCAACATCGGCCTTAAAATACCTGCATCGATGTCTGCTCATGACTAGTTAAAAAGCAATTTCATCAGCAAGAAGATTATTGGCTAGAAAACAAATTAGATTTAGTTGTTACAAAGACTGGGTGATATGGCTGAAAAATGTATCACAATTTAAGCGTTTCATATCTATTCTATTGGGATAAATATTATTGATTTGTTGCCCTGGTTGTTACAACTTGTTGAGATGGCATTTTAACATCAAAAGGGTGAAATGAAAGCTATGACTAGTCGCACTGTAGAAACCTGAAATGTGAGTTTCTAGTTTTAAGAACTCTCTTTCATGTTTATTCTAGATCATAATAATGTGCCTGTGGATATCTCAAGCTGACATCTCAAAAAGACATGAATAAGAAAGTTGACATAATTTTTTCCCCACAACAAATGATATTTGAGATTTTTAATATGTTGACGGTGGATGGGATGAAAACCAGTTCAGGACATCACTAAGAGAATTTGAATTATAAATATTTACAATGCGTTGCCGGTCATCAAACAAGAAAATGCTCTCTTGAACTTTTTATCATATTTTAAATTTAGAGCAGGCTGCAGGTCTTCGAGCCATGACCTTCTTTGGCCATTAGAATCAGAGTGTGGAGTGGTTTAGATGAGGGTCAGCTCCTTTAACTCTGAGGCCATGGTTCTGGACCAGATAAAGGGGGAATGCTCCCTCTGAGTTGGGGATGAGTCTCTACTGCAAACAGGAGTTTATCATATGTATCTCTGATTTGTTCTTGTGTGGTCGTAGGTTGGCGTGAAAAATGGACTGACATGCTGGAGGGGGGGTTGTCTGCAGTAATGAGGATGTTTCTCTAACCTGGGTTAAAAACAAAGGAAGTATCTTAAACTGACAGTTTTTCCTATGATTACCTCAATTGTGGAGACAATGTAGAATTTTTTCTTTCACATATCTTTAATTGCAATTCTGTCCAAGAAAACTTGCCTTTTTACCAAAAGGAATGCTGTTATTACGTCTAAGCAATAATAATCAAGCAAAGGAATGGGGCTTGATTATGTTTAGCCAGCCAGCCATACACCTACTGCATTTTCGTCAGCCCAGCCGCTCCAGCTCGACTGGCTACCCTGCTGTCCCTCTGTAGTGACAGATGAGTGTGTGAGAAGCATTTCCTCCAGGCTGAGGCTCACTTTCAAGACTGCCACAAAACGATACAGTGAGCTAATGGGGTTGGAGAGCTGCAGCGAAGCTCTGAGTGCGTGTGCACACCCTTGTAGATGCAGCGCCCCACTCATTATGCTGCTCTGATGGGTCACCACGCAACCTCTTTATAAGAAGACCCTTATGGCTACATGTCTTATTATATCAGCTGCTCAGATGGATGTTAATACCCGGCTTCTGCGTGCATGCTGTGTGCTCTCTAGCCTGTAGAGTGATGAGATGCAGTTGGTATTCAAAGTGCATCTCATTGCTAATTCTATTTAACCTGGTGAAGTCTGCCGGATGGTTCCGTCCAAATGCCCCAGGGAGTCCAGTTATGTACCTCTGCTATATTACACACCTGAGGAGGCTCACTCTCCCACACATGTACCCTTCGCTGTTTGCTATGTGTAATTTACTAGGCCGCCTGTGGGCAAGGCCTTCATCTGCAGGAAGGCACGAATACAGCCTTGGCGCCAGTAATTGGACTTTAGAACAGATTGGGGAACTTGATTGACCTCCGGTAATGGATTTGAGTGAATAATTATTTGTAGTTATGGTTGGAAGATAATATCAGGGAGAGAGAGACCAATCCCACCAGTGTGACTCACCCCTGCCGCCAGAGCAGAGTGCTGCCAGCACTCAATTAATGAAATCCAGCTGCTCAGACTCCCCACGTGCAGTGGCTCATCAAAACACACACACACACAGGGGTCTGGTCAGGGGAAAAAAAAAAGGCTTATCTTCATCCAACCTTTCCCTTTTCGCAAGGCCGGCTGCTCGTGGCCCATCACAATAGTGGTTTTAAAATCTTCTCCGCTCCACTCCAGGTACAGGACATTAACGCTGATAATGTCTCTATTATGTTTGAACTGCCTGTGGCAACGCTCAGCACACAGCCTACAGCAGCCATGTTAATGAGACCTCTCAAGGAGGCAGGCAGCGCCTCCTCA
Source organism: Cynodonichthys magdalenae (assembly GCA_031762555.1). NCBI lineage: Eukaryota > Metazoa > Chordata > Actinopteri > Cyprinodontiformes > Rivulidae > Cynodonichthys > Cynodonichthys magdalenae. The sequence goes on along the minus strand of JARVJO010000111.1, from coordinate 17,436,402 downwards.
GGACACAAAATGCAATCACTCTTAATCCAGCACTTTAATTGCCCGCCAAGTCTTTCTGAGCGAATTTGCCCGTTCGCGCTCTGCAGGCGAGCGGCTGCACATCAACTGCGTTCCAGCATCACAACTCACAAAGATAAACTGGGCATCAAAACAAATGGGAAGTGATGCAAGTTGGTCGGCCTTGTTAGGAATGATTTTCCTTGTTTGAGGGTGTCCGATAGGGACTGAGATGAGAGACTTCCTGCTGTCTGTCCCCTCTTCCCTAATTCTGTTATTTTTAGCTCTTTGCAACAGTTCAATTAGGGATAACTGCAGCAACACACTCTGTTGTCCACCTGTTTATTTTACAATAAAGTACAATACGGAGTCTTATGCAGTACAATATAATGCAAGGTGATACAATCTGACATATGAAAAATAATATGCAACATAATGCTTTAACAGTACAATGCAATAAAATATAATGCAATACAAAGCAAAGTGCTAGAAAACATGATGTGAAAGATACAAAGTGATCAAATACAATAACATAATACAAAATGAAACAATGCAAAACAAAGCTATGCAATACAAAATAAATCAGATTATTTCCTTGGATCAATTTGTTTGGACTTGGTTCTCTCCCAGTAGCTGCCTTTACATTAAAAATTCATACTTAAAGTTCAAAAACTGTATGATAAAAGATACAATAATTGCATAATTTCCCCAATATACAGTATAAATGCATACTCAAAAAATACCTTATTGTGCAACCATTTCTACTATTTTCTTCTTAACATCTTGATTGACCCACTTACCACCCATCTTCTGTGCTCCTTTCCTCTCACTCTCCAGCCTTCATTTCTCTGACTCTCCCTGTCATATGTCCCTGTCCCTCTCCTCATCCCCTCCACCCCCCCAATCTGACCCCTCATTGCCCTCTTGCCAGTCTCTATTATTTCTGGCTGCCCACTGGCCTGGTTCAGCCCGGTTCTCCGGGGCTCCAGGCAGCCAGTGTTATGACAGGTAACACTGGGCCACACACACTCTCCGGTAACACGTGGAGGTCAGCCTGTCATACCTGTCCACAGCTCATCTGTGCACACACATCCAGTTCGGCACACACACACAAATGCTGTGATTCATCGTGTATGGATAACTGCCAGGAGCTCTGGCTGTAAGCGTAGATTCAGCAGAAGTGAGTGGCCGAGTCACAGAGCAGCAAAAATACACCTTTCCCTGCTATGTTTCCTTTGTTCTTGCATAACAATTTATTTATTTTTTAAGGGGCTTACATGATGTGCTGCTTTTGCAGCTTTGTCAGTCAGCAGGAATGCTGTAGATGCTGGTGTTTAGCACATACAAGGAGGATTTGACTGGATGGTGGCTGTTAACTATAGCTGGACTCCCCTCTCTCCTGGCATGGCCTGCTCACCAAGTTAATGACAGTCCCTGCCTTGAGGGGCCTGCAGGACAGAGTCAGCCAACACTCTGGACCATCACAGCACCTCCTAGACCTGATCCAGATTGACAGTGGAAAGTACGATCTGTATATCATCTTTGTTTTGGATGTAAAAAAGTGTGAGGGTATGGAAACAGTTTAATTTACAACAGTATTTATTATATCTGATTAAACCACTAAAGAGTGAAAAAAGGGCCTTGTTTCTGTCCAGCCCCCAAGTCTTTGTTTATGAATAACCAGGTTTTGCAAGGTTCAAGGCCTTTAATGAGAGCCGTCCTCCTCTACCCAACCGGACAAGCTCTATTCAACCTGGACAAGATGCTAACACCCCAGCAGTCCATCAGCAATTGTTGTTAGCGTGGCATGTTGCTGGCTTCCAGTCTGATCTGGGGCAGCGCCTCACACTACCGGGCCTGTGAGGTCCGAGGGGCGGCATGGGTTTGTTACGCCAGGTTGACATTTCAGGGAGCTTTGCCAGGCCACCACAGTGGTGTAGGAGCAGACGCATCAACTCGGGCAGATGGGCATGTGTCGGTGCCAACAACACTGGACCGTGTACCAGACCGCTGGCCTGGCAACCGACAGCCAGTGAGCTGGGGGGGTGGGGGGTGCGGCAGGTGTTTCCGTCCAGCAGCAGCTGTATACAACATGCGGAGCTGCATTATGTTTCTGACATTGTTAGTAAGAAGGCTATTTCAACATACAGTAGAATCATAACAAAAGTATATCTTAATTTATTTCCAGTTTTGTTTCAGTGCATTGTTTAAAGCAATGTTATTGTTCATATTGTCATTTTTAACAAATAAGACTTTTCAAATGTAAAAGCTGATGATTTTGAACAAGTCATATTTCAGTTGTTTAGAACCATCTATTAGAGGTAATTGTTTTGATGAGCTTGTCAGTTTTTCACACTACTGAAAGGGAATTTGACTCATTCTTGTTGCTTCAGTTAATTAAAGTCTGTGGATTTATGTGCAGGTCTCCTAATATCTGCTGCTGGTTTCCTTTTCTCCTCATTTAACATTTGGACCGTAACTGAACCTTTGCAGTAAATTATTTCCTTTTTTCCTCAGTTCTGTTGATGATTTCTTGCTGTTTGTGGCCTTGTTGTTTTGTTGCATGAGCCAGCTTCAGCTGTCAAATAAAATGTCTCATGTTTGACACAAATACTTTGGTGTTTTTTTGTTCAAACAACTTCAAAGTGTCCCAGCCCGTATCATCACCCCTCCACCACTGTGTCTAACTGGTGATGTGTTGCTTTGCTTTATAAGTAATAATCTTTAATTTGCTCCTTCTGTTTTAAAGAGCATTGTTTTAGAATTATTGCAGTTTGAGGTGTTTTAGATATTTTTCTTGGGTTTATTAGAATTTCTCTGTTGCATGGACTGACCTTCAGGTGAATTCTCAGGGACGTGCACTCTGGGGAAAAATTGGAAAATGTCTTGAATGTTTGCCACTTGTAAATAATTTTGTAATTTGTGTTTTCTTATTATTATTCAGAGTTTGAGAATGACCTTATAACCATCCTCAGACTGATGGGCAGGGAACTGATGAAACTTCATTATGTATTGGTACTTCTAAATTCTCACTTAATTAAAATATTTTTTTGCACTTTGCTGCTAATTACCTTCTGAATTCCTATAGAGGCAGCAACAAGAACACATTTTTCGTGCTGCCTTTCACTAAATTTATAATGATAAAATGTTGATAGTTTTTCTCCTTCATAATTGTAGAATTCATACCAGTTTTATTCTGTGGAATACCTAGAAGATAGTTTTTAACTTTTTGAAATTTTTGCAATTTTCAAGCAAATATTTAAAAGAAAATATAATAGAACTTTTGTTGGTTGATAGGAAGGAAATAATGAAATAATTATTTGGAGGAATGCATTTCAGCGGGATTACGTGCCCTCAGAGCTTTTCCACCTGTGAAGATTGGAACATGTGATGGAGAAGATGCTCAGCTACTACCACATCAAATTTTGGCTGAGATTTAGCCAAATTTTTGTTTGCTGAGGTGAATGAACTGTGGCAGCCATCTTGAATCAGGTTGACTCCAAAAGTTAATCAGCTGTAGATAGACAGTGATTACTTTCTGAAAGGTGGTTTGAGAGATATTATGCTAACAGACAGACATGATTGGCCAATTCTGATGTGTTGGGTTTATATGGGTTTTGATCCAGTTTCCTCACCTGTGCTGTGTGTACCTGTGCTTGTGCTGCAGGAAATTCTGTGTTGTGCTGCACGTCCCCCACCGTGCTTTGAGGGAGAGCCATTAATCTTCGCTAAATCAAATAAATCAAGTGCACTTTAGAAAAGAGCTGTCAGTGTAATTGTTGTGATAGCCATTCTGCTGCTACTCCAAGGGGAGCGCTGTTGAAAATTGTGCCAGGGAATGCACACTCGCTGGTATCCCCCCCCCCCCAAAAAAAAACAAAATAAAAAATGAATTAAAAGCGAGCTAATTGTGATTTCAGACAATCTGAAGTTGCTGCTGTTGTTGCAGCCACGGAGTTTGTCTGAGTGGGATGCTCGCAGGAGGCTGTTGCAGTCTGGAAGTGTTTACGTTTGATTGTACTCATGGTCAAATATGAACAAACAACCCCTCATGGTTCCACAAGCTAAGACTGCTGTTAAATGATTTGCTGAAAATGAAAATCAAACCTAGCCTTCAGCCCCACATCCCTGTGCTTCTGCAGAGAGAGAAAGAGAGTGCACAGTTTGGTATTTCTCTTTAACGAAATGCTAAACCCTTTCAGGAAAAGCACTGTGGCAGGCGCACGGATGAGACGGAAGATAATGTGAATGGAAAGAGCAGCATGTGAAAAGACTGCACTGCCCTTGGCTTCCCTCTCAACCAATGAGGGTTAAATGACTATCTGGGCACCTTGGCAACCATTTCTGTGCTCCTTCCTCCTCCTCCTCCTCTAATTTGACTCTGAACAGGCAAACCAGGCTGCACTCATCAGTCAAATATTTTATTATTTTTTTTGTAACAAAGTAACAGATCTGCTGTCAAAATGCAGACGCTCACATTTGATCTCACTAGAGAAGTTTCCTTTTGAATCTAAGACCCTGATTATAATTTTTTTTAATTTATCAGTTTTTTTTTTTTTTTTAGTTTGAAATTACCCTGTAAAGCTAAGAAGCTCTCAGCATCCATAGTGTGGAACAATGTGGGCTTGTGTACAAAAGTTTGGAGAAATGGTTTAGTTCTGACCAAATTAATAAGGTAAAGCCTGGTTGGGGCAGAGTGGAATACTGCCATCCTAAAACGACTCCAGTCTCAAGAATGGCAACACTATTTTAGGAATCTTTACACAGTTGTCAGTTTTGTTTTATTAGCTTTTGAAGCACATGTTGAGGATGACTCTCAGCTACTACTACACCAAATTATAGCTCAGTATCTGTACGATTTGCTGAAGTAAAGCAATCTTTGTTTAATAGAACTAAAAACAAGTACAATAGGTTTCCTTCAGGCCCAGGCCTCCCGTTAAAAAGAGATCTGAGATCCCAATGGGACTTGCCTGGTTAAATAATGGTTAAAAAAAATAGGCTCAATTGGCTGTGGTAAGCATCTTAAATGAGGTCGACTAAAAAAAACCTAACCAGTTTTAGATGCCCACTTAATGATTCCTTTCTTAAAGATTCATTAAAATCTAATATCTCAGAATATTTTCTAACAAACATCATAACTCTTAACAGTTAATGTTATTTGTACGTTTTCTGAGGTCAGCTGGTAGTGGCGGCCATATTGAATTGGGTTGAGTCCTAAAGGTAATCAGCTGTTGATGTACATCAAATGATTACTTTCTGAAAGTTAAATTAGAATCTGTTTGGTGGTTAATCTGATATGTTGCTAAGAGACAGAAAGGGTTGAGTCTAACCTATCTTGACAAAGTTTTATACACATATTTTGTGATCAGCTTCTGGTCAGGCTATAGACTGATATTAACTGTTATTAACGTCTTCTCAAAACACTACTTAAAAGATCTGAACAATCACATTATTATTTTTTTATCTGTTTATTTTTGTAAATTTCAAGTTTAGTATCAGCAAAAATAAAAAAAACCTGTTGATTTGAGCTGGCAGACTCCAGACTCACATTTCACAGAATTGTTAAAACTGTGGACGTGCATTTGCTTCTTTTTTTCTTTGGTTTCGAACACGACACGGTAATTAGCATCCATCCCTGGCAAGTGTTGGCCTCACTGAGGAGTGGGAAAGTAAACAAGAGTGAAAAAGGTTAGAAAATGTGAAAGCAACCATGAGAGGACATAGATGGATGCAAAGTCGCCTAATTTGTTTGACCCACTCTCTGGACAAATGAGAATGGATGGAGGGATTCCTGATGTCCCCATCAGAAGATGGATGAGTGTGCAGCTATGGCTTTAATTGATTGAAGACAGGAATTTAGTTAGGGATAATTGAATCATGGAAATCATTAAAAGCTCAAGTGCACAGGATAATTAGGGGAGCTAACCCGGTTCTAATCAACTCTCATCTTTAGAATGTGGAGTGAGGAGAAGCTTGTTATCCGGCAAGACTTCAGGTTTTATGGCAGAAGGTGTGAAACATCAAAGCTCATTCTTTCCACGTTGAGGCACTTTGAAGCCCGACTTGGATCCTGTTTATTATGACACGGCTGCTCTGGTTTTAATGTTTCAACTCACTTTTGGCTAATTGGTTTCCAGGCTACAGATTCCCCGGGTCAGCCGGAGGTCGGGTTCTACTTCATTACTCCATCCAGGGAAACGAGGAGCCTGATTAGTTTGGGCTTGACCCTGGGCTTTTCTGTTGACTAAATCTCTTCGCTTTGCATCTCAGCAGAACCAGACTCGCTCAGACGGTTGGAATAAAAACAAGCGTGTGTGTGTGGATGCTTCAGAGCCTGCTGAGAATCAATGGATGATGTCTGTAGGTTCAGTGTCACTTCAGATGTGAAGTGCAGTTCTGATTGTTACCCATAGAAACTAAGTAATGTGTAGCTGGTGGCTGTCGCAGGATGCCATGGTAACAGCAGCGCCAAACAACAGGGGAGTCGAGAGGCTCGTTTACTAGCAGGTTCAAAGACAGGATCAGAGTTAAACAAGAACGTCTTCTGCCTAAAGCGGAGAGGCAGGCAATAATGTGTTTCTATCTGCTGGCAAAATGTTTCATTAAACACTGGACTAAATGGGGACATATGCTAAATCTACATTTTTAATCGTTAAATGCTTTTTGTTGTGTACTTCGAGTAAATAAGAAGTTTCTGCACCGCTATATAGTCGTAAACACCTAGATTAAACCGGAATGGACCACTCTGGAAGATGGAGTGGGGGCGAGCAGTGAAGTGCCTCATTTGGATTTAAAGAGACGGCATCAAAACGAGTTGATCTGTCGCACATCTCAGAAAAGGGGCTGGTAGACCAAAGCACTGCAGTTCTACTTTACATAGACCCCAACTGAAGGATTTAAATGTGAAAAAGGATTTAAAGCATGATATGTCTCAAACAGTAATTCATGGATGTGCATCTAAAACTGGTAAACTTTTGGAGGAAATCCATTTCAAGATGGCCACAACAATTTATCAATCTTCAATCTTGTCATTCAGTTGGTTTAAATTGGACATTAGCTTTATAATATATGAAGCCGCAGCCAGCAGGAGGGCTGGAGTGTTAGGGGTGGGAGGAGGAGGGGGTCGATCTGTCTCCCCTGCTGGTGTAGGCCACCCTGAGTCTGGATACGCCCAGCCCAGTGACTTGTGGGTAAATCTCCCCCCACGAAAAAAAACACCCCCTGCCGAGTAATGTCTTACACAGGAGCATGGTGGAACGTGCGCAGCGGGTGGGGTTGACAGTGCTG
>JARVJO010000111.1:17387618-17404432 GCA_031762555.1 Cynodonichthys magdalenae | reverse complement strand
TGTTGAACCTTGAGGCAGATGGGCTACAGCAGCAGAAGACCAGACCAGGTGCCACTCCTGTCAGCTAAGAACAGGAAACTGAGACAACAATTCCCACAGACTCACCAAAATTGGACAATAGAAGACTGGAAAAACGTCACCTGGTCTGATGAGTCTCGATTTCTATTGTGACATTCAGATGGTAGGGTCAGAATTTGGTGTCAACATGAAAGCATGGCTCCATCTTGCCTTGTATCAATGGTTCAGCCTGGTGGTGGTTTAATGGTGAGGGGGATATTTTCCTGGCACACTTTGGGCCCATTAGTACCAACTAAGCATCATGTCAACGCCACAGCCTACCTTAGTATTGCTGACCATGTCCATCCCTTTATGACCACAGTGTACCAATCGTCTGATGGCTACATTCAGCAGGATAACGCTCCATGTCATAAAGCACGAATCATCTCAGACTGGTTTCTTGAACATGACAATGAGTTCACTGTACTTGAATGGCTTCCAGTCACCAGATCTCAATCTATAGAGCACCTTTGGGATGTGGTGGAACGGGAGATTCGCATTATGGATGTGCAGCTGACAAATCTGCAGCAACTGTGTGATGCCATCATGAACCAGACTCTCTGAAGAATGTTTCCAGTACCTTGTTGAATCTATGCCACGAAGGATTAAAGCAGTTCTGAAGGCAAAAGTGGGTCCAACCCAGTACTAGCAAGGTGTACTTAATAAAGTGGCATACACTCAATAAAGTGAGTATGTTTTTAATAATAAAAACAGATGTACATTGAATCCAACTTGTTTTATCTGTTTTGAACTTGTGCAATGCACTCTTTTCTCTTTGTACATATTTGTTTTAAATCAGAGATCAGTTTTAAAGGTCTTTTTTATAATTAATGTGCCATATTTAAATAGATGTTCATTTGAGACATTGTTTTGTTTGATATATTTTAGGAAATGTTTGCCAAGAGTTTATTTGAAATAATATAAATTACAGAATAATTTGGTTTTGGTCTTGTTTATGTTATGATCTTACTCTTTTCTCACTAGTCTTTTTTATCTCCTGGCATGTTATTGGTTATCATCAGTTATTGGCAGTTAGAGGGAGCAAGGTATCAGTTATAGGTAACGATTCTTTAAAAAAGTTATCGTGCATTCCTAGTTGATAACACTTTGAACAACCACAGTTTCAAGAACCAGCGTTTCATTCAGACTGAGTTGATTCACTAAGGCCAAACAAAATTGTCTTCAGCAACAGATTAGTTGTTTAAGGAAAAGTTAAAGCCATCACTGAAGAATAACCAGAGAAAAAACAAACACAAACATAATATCTTATGTAAGCTTTACTTTCAAATCCTGTTACATTTAGATCTGGCAAGTTGAACATAAAATAATGCCAAAGAAAAACAAATACAAACAAGAAAAAAAAAAAAGTACAAATGATCTATTTACCAGTTATCGTCATAACCCTGTACAGCCTTTAACAATGGAGTAATAAAAAAAAGCTTTGTACAGCACATACCAATTTTTACCAAGTGCCAAAAGTTAAGATAGTTGAGCCACTTTTTTCCCCCCATTCTAATCATAAAATACAGCCAAACTTAAAGCTAACGGACTGTAGACAGTGCAGTGAGATGCTGACAAAATGCAACCGAGGGAGTTCGCTTGAAACGCAATTAAGTGCTGAAGGACCAGGGAGAGGATCGTATCATGCATACTGTGAAGTGCAGAAAAGGTAGTCAAGCCCAAAGAAAAGTCCTTGTGCTGCGTCCGATTGGGCAAAAACAAAACAGGATAAGTGCTCGGGACCGGTTTTTCTAAAGATTAGAGCCCTGTTACCTTTTAAAAAACGCTCGACCTAAAGGGGGACATAAAGAAGTGCAGACATTTGTGATTATTAAAAGGCAGACGTTTGAGAAAAAGCAGACACATTCTCTCTCTTTTTTTATTTTTAAAACCTTTTCATGTTGTTATTTATTGGACCCTGACAATTAGTTTGACTCATTCTCAGAAGTCTCAGGTGGTTTCCTTCCACCAAGTGGCACTAGAGTATAAAAGATAACAAAGATAGTACAGAAAGTGTGTGGGGGTGTTTGGAGGGGATCCATGCCAGACAAGAGCTAAAAACGTTTAAACAACAAACCATGTTAAAAGGGATGGGGATGAGGGGCCGGCAGAGCAGGACGTGACGGATTCAATCCTAACATCACTTCCTGTGGCGAGTCATAATTTGGTCTCAACAATTCAGAATTTCAGTCCAATCAATGTTTTTCAGGGATAACAAGAAACAAATAAAAATAAGTTCAAGAGTTCATTTTAGGACAATGCATCAATAGTACAAAAGCAAAAAAAATTGTATTTTAAAAAAACATTACAATAGGGGATTTTGGCTTGAAGACCACTTAGGAACACAAGCACAATCAATAACAAGTAAAGCCTTCTTAAAAAAAAAAAAAAAGTAAATATCAAATGCTTCCATTACGCTGCCTGATCTTGCAAAACAAAATGTCTTTTTCAGCATTTTACGGATAAATACATATTCTCATAATCAAAAAGTGCAGCACTGTGCAAAACTGGCTAAAACAATTTAGCCTGGGACCTTTAGTTCCCAGGAGGGAGGAGAGCTTGACTTCTACTGTCTAATTCTGGCAATTTGTGTTCATTGACTTTCTGTGATTTCACAGAGGCAGACCCTTTTTGCACCATCAGAAATGACGAAACACTAAAATAAAAATAATAAGGGGAGGGATGTAAAGTAACTGCCAACTGACAATCTAGTTAAATTTGTGGATACTTAGAAAAAAAAAAAAAAAAAAGGTTTAAGTGCTTTTGGTTTTAAGAGTAACAATATTAAGTGCAATTAAAATAAAAGGAAAATAATGAAGTTGACAGAAGGGAAGGAGGTGGTGGGGACAAACTAGACCAAAAAAAAAAAAAACAGTACCATGTTTGCCAGCCTAATAGAAGCCAGTGTCACTGAACACAACGCTGTACAAACTCATGGCTTCACTTCATCATTGCACCTACAGGAGCTTTTTCTCTCACAACGGCTTCTCTATTAATGTTAGTAAAAAATGTTTCATATGATGCAAAAGGCTCAGTAAAAAAACAAAACAAAAAAATAAACAGTGAACATAACAAATGAAACACAAAAATAAAGACACAGAAAGGCCACCAAACACTAACTTTCCCATCTTTAACCTGCACTAAAGATGTCCCTGTTCGCACTTCTGTATCGCATCTTTACATGTACATAAACAAAAATACATTCATTCAAGTCATTTTGGAACAGGTTTTTTTTTTCTTATTATTTTGTACATAAAAATTACAAAAAGCTCCAAAAAGCACCATTGAATCGGCCTGTGGTGACTTGACTGTGGGCAGCTCGCTGACCCAGAGCAAGTCACCTCCACAAAAACAGTTATATCTCTTCTGTGTATGGGAGCGTGAGCCGTAGTTCTGCATATGATGCTGTGCTGATATCAATCTGTTCTCAGATAAAAAGGGAAAAAAAAAAAAAAAAAAGTTTTCATGTGGTCACATATTAAGTGTCTGTAACAGGGAACCCCCAACTGCCGGGCTGCAAAATATTTCTTACTGGCAAAAAAACAAAACATTTTGTACCGTGCCGACACTGAACGCATCTCAATCTGTGTGGCTGCATCGTCTCTAACAGGAACCGAGGGGGAGAGAATCTACAGATTTGTAACATTACTTGGCATTGTGGACTTGCCATTTTTTCTTTTAGGTTTGAGTAGCTTTTCTTTTAAGATAACGTTGCACATATCGTTCAGGTATTTCATTCATTTATTAAAGTTGAGGAGCTGAAATGATTTAAAGGACACATCGCGCAAAATCCACTTTTTAGACGTCAATTGCATCTTGTGTACTTGGTGTCTCTTGGAGTGCAGAAATTTTAAATTAGTCTCTCCCAGTGCTACTTGGATATCTTTATTTACTTTTAATCATATTTTTCAAACCTTTCAGTTTTCTAAACTATTATGTCACAGAATTTGCGAGGGAATTGCTAAATAAGGTCTGGACTTACCAACTCCAATTTCATTGTCTTTATTTGACACGTAAGGCTGGATGGACAAGTCTTCCCCTGTTGGCATCTTTTAATGAATTTGTAAATAAAATGTTTCTGAATAAATGAATTAATGATACTTTATTGATCCCATGAAGGGAAATTACAATTCTGTGCCGCTATATAGTCATAAACCCCTCTATCAAGCTACAATTAACTGCTCTGGAAGCTGGAGGGGGGCAGGGGGCGTAAAGCCCCTCGTTTGAATTTAAAGAGCGCCAAAAGTAGATGCTTTGAGATACACTTCAGAAAAGTAACAAAATAAAATCAGTTGGAATTCAGACCAAAGCATTGCAATTCCACTTTATATAGAAGATTTAAAAGCATGTCTCATTTAACTGAAAAACTAAAAGAAAAATAAACCAACAGTGGTGGTACTTCCAATTCATATATTTATTACAGTATATATTTTTCGTCTACTTTTTTTAACTTTCAGAAAAACAAAAATATTAACGATTAGAACAATAAACTTAAAATCCGTTGTTTAATATAAACCAAAACGTGGCATATAGAGATGATATTCATGTTTCAGATATAACTGTTGTGAAAAATCACCAAGTTGTGTTTCCTGTCTTGCAAGGAAAATATGATAATTACATAAAGTTGCAGTGACTGAGATAAAAATATTGTGCGTATGGACTGATGTGCTTTTAAGCTATGTGCTAAATATCCTAAACAAATCGATGTCCGGAAATGCTTTTTGTGGTAGAATGTATGGTTATTTGTTAGCATGAAACCAATTTGCTGTGAAAGGGAGAAAAAAATAATTTAGAAAATAATTTAAAAAAATAGTTGGGGAGCCCCGGTTAGTACGATTTAATTGCTTATTCACCTGTGAGTGCAAATACGTCGGCAAGACTTTGCATTTATATTTAGATTATTTGATAATAAATGTCTCTTTGCTCGTATGATAGTTCAGATCGGACATTTTCCATATTTACAACATCACAGCTTATTGTCTGAGCTTACAAAAACCCACCAGAATTATCTTTAGACTCTGAGACAGAATTGAGATCAGTCGACAGCAACGCAAACACGCTTTCACCATCATACAAATAAAAACTAAACAAACAAATCAAAAAGATGAGAGAAGGTAAGGGGAGGGCTACAAAACTATGTACAAGTTTGATAAATAATTAAGTGCATGGTCTGAGGCGTCGCTTTGGAAACGTGACCTTTTTCGATGAAAAGCGTTCAGCTTCATTGGTTGTGTCCACATTGCACCGCTAACACTTTCAGGATCTCTCCAAATTCAGCTTCCTTATGACGTCAAAGCTAGCTGAAACACAGAAACTGTCATGCTATTTCAATGCATAATAGCAAGGGACAAAAATCCACTAAAATATAGCATTTGCAAAGTTTGTTTTGTCTTTTTCAAAATTTTATCTTGTCAAATGACTAAAGAAAAAGAACAAAAAAATATATATAAAACTGAGATCAGTTAGTTTCGCAAGATAAAGCAACTGGGTTCCAGGTCATTCAGAGGCTTACAAACGGAAAATAAAAAAATGATAATAGAGTCTAGTACTTGTAGTAGTAATATTTCAATTGATAGAACTGATAAGAAAAGCAGCTTTTTGATATAAATGCATTTTAGCATGTACAGCGTTTTTCTCTTATAAACGTTTTTTTTTCTCCATTAATATGTCTGTCTGGTCCAGCTTATTCTGCTGGTCTGATTGGAAAAGACGTTGCTCCCACTGCAGCGGTCAAGAGTCATTCACGCCACTGTCCAGGAGGGGGAGGGAGGGGAGGGTGGTCGAGGTCAGACAGTTTTGGCCCTCTCCATCAGTCCCAGGTAAGCCAGGAAGGAGTGTTTGTGGGAGGCGGGTGACGGGGACGCCGGGTTGGAGGAGAAGATGAGAGGAGACGTGGCCGGCCGCCATCTGGAGTGGAGGTGCGAGTGGAATGTGAAGCGGTTGTTGTGGGTGAACAGGGTGGTGAGGGGGATCAGGTGGGCCTGGTCGCAGTTCCTGTACTGCGCCAACATGTGGCGGGAGGAGGGAGGGAAGAGGGAGGGGCTGGCGCTGCTGAAGGCGCTGCGGCCTTTGATGGCGTCGCTGCCGTTGGTGCTGACGGCGCAGCGCAGGGGGCTGGTGGGGTCCGGCTGGCGGGACTTGCCCAGTGTGAGCGACAAAGCGACGGACTGGAGCGCCTGAGACGCCGTTAGGCTCATGAGGGGGCTGTTGCTCCCACTCCCTCCACTGCTACCTCCTCTGCTGAACAGGAAGCTCTCCTGGCTCTTCAGAAGCGATGAAGAACGCCTCGGTGACATTCTTTCTAGTGGCACCTCCTCCCCTCCCGCCTCCTCATCTTCCTTCTCCTCCCCTCCTCCTAGGCCTTCATCCAGCGGCCCCGTCCCTCCGCTGTGGTGTTTCTTGAGGTGGCGGCTAAAGACAAACGGGTGTGTCGTGGTGAAAGGGCACTCTTGGCAGCCAAAAGTCTGGCGCGGCGCATGCTTCAGCTTCTTGTGCAGGTTGAGGTTGTCCTTGCGCTTGCAGCTGTAGGAGCAGCGGTCGCAGTGGAAGGGCCGCTCGCCCGTGTGCACGCGCACGTGCTCGATGAGCTTGTTGGCCGTTTTGGACAGGTAGCCGCACTGCTCGCACTTGTAGTGGTTGCCGAGGCGGTGCCCCCGCATGTGCGCCTCCAGCGAGGCCTGGTCCGGCCACAGTCCCTGGCAGATGCGGCAGCGGTACTCCATCTTACAGTGCGTCTTCAGGTGGCACTCCATGGCCGCTGGACGATTGGTGGAGTAGATGCAAAAAGGGCACCTGGACGACACAACGAGAAGGGAGGGACGGAGGGAGGGAGGACACGACACACACACAGAAGCAGAAGACAGTTGAAAGGAAAGCGCAACGTTCCCAACCATGTAACACACCTTGACATCCAGAAACACAAAACGATGAGGAGGAGGACAGATAAAGGACTGGACAATGCAAAGTTGTGTGTACTCATGGTGATTATGTGTGGCATTTTAATGGTAGAAGAGCTGAGGTGATCAGATATACGTGTGTGCGTGTGTGTGTGTGGTGTGTGGGAGCAGGAGGTGACAAGCTGGAGGAAAGATCGGAGCAGTAGGACATGAAGGGAAATGAAGGAATGAGTGGCACTTACATTTAAATAGCACCTTTCATCTGCTCTGGGCCCCAAAGCGCTTCACAAACCCTGCAGAACAGAATCACCTCAGAAAAACCTCGAAATATCAAGGCCCTCTCTCCCTCTCAGCTACATATGGAGAAACACTTCACATTGCACACGTCCGTCACACTCGTTTTTGTCCAATTTCAGCGACCTTTGAAATTTAAAGATTTGCATAGATGAAAAAAACTGGCAAAATTTTAAGTGTGACCCACATGACAAATACCTAACTTATAAAACAGTTTTTATTACTCCATTCCTCAATTTCAGTCTCTCCTTTAAACGAATGTTACAAAAAAAATAATTAATCTGTCTTCATTAAACATTTACACCAGACAGAAGAAACAGTTCAAAATGTCTTTACATTCATTTACCCAAACTACAACTGAGTGAAGTTAAAAGAGGGGCTTTATTGTGTGCACGTGTTCTGTTTATCTGCAGGTTTTCTTTCGAGACAAACGTCACTGGAACTTTGTCAGCGGGTTCCTACACTTATCCAGTGAGATGCGTTCACTTCCAGACAATTTGAGATGTTGACGACATGCTGATACTGATGTCTGCACAGAAAAAAATATAAAATAAAAAAAAATGTAGCACACAGATTGTTTTGTTCATGACGTGATGAGGTGGTAGTCATGATATTTAATGGTTCTGCACATACATAGACTGGAGTCACCACATCATCAAAAACCAAAAAACAACAACAAAAAAATAAAACATGATTTGTGTCGCTTGGAATGATTCTTCATAGGGTCTCTGCAGCTTGTTCCATTTTGGCTAAATGTTTATGATTAGGTTAAAATCCAACACTACCGTCATCTGTTTGTGCTGTGTAGAGGTCAGCTGATGGGATTTTGTGTTAAGTTGAAAAGCCTGAAATGGGACATAGATGTGTCACAGTACAAGAAGGTAATAAATGGGCTCAATGGACAGGGAGGCATCTGAAAAGACTAAAACTAGACTGAATATTTAGAAGATATAATTATATAGATAGCAAGTAAAGATGTAATTTGTATAATTTAGATATTGTAAATAAAATGTCTAGACATTCTGTGTGTAAAAAACCCTAAAATAAGAAAACAGTTTTGGCAAATATGACCGTTTTGCTTTGTTACAGAAGTGATTAAAGAGATTTGTGCTTATAGAGTGTGTGCACTTGTTTCAGGGTCCTACCAACAGATTTTTATATCATCAGCTGTATTGTATACAGAGACAAGTGTCTGTCTTTGAGCGGGGAAAGTAGCTTGCTGCAATATAGATTCCCGGAGATATTTTTCTTTGGCATGGCAGTTAGCTGTGGGCAGAGGAACAACAGACCCTGAGGGGAAGCCCATTTCCATCTCCTTTCTGCGCTCCCTTCTGTTCAGAACAGCTACTGCAGACCCACAGACCACTGCCTAATAAGTCAGACTTGCCAAGAGACGCTGTCAAGCAGCAAAACTGCAGCTTGTATCGCTTTATTTCCTGGCAGCCGATAAGGAACATAGGAGTGAGGTTAACTGATTAAAGCCACGCGGCGAAAATCATCTTCGAACTGACCCTGCATCTGTGCTTCTGTCCAATAAATCAGCATTTACAGGTGTCATCTGTGGAATCCTACTTATCCAGGCAATTTGGGATCAATTTGACTACAATGCTCAAATTCACATAAAGTTCAGATCTTTGTATAATTATGGAGAGGTTAGGTACTGACTTCATTTCTCATTTAACTTAATGTTACACTGAGGATTCTACAGAAGGTTAACTAGTAAAAAAAATAATCAAAACTGTGAAAAAACAACTTGGCTTTGCCACCAACATTAGGATCCTCTCAGGTTTAAGTTTTCTTTCAACATGCACCAATCACCAGTGGGATCTCCCCCCCACCCACACACAATTTTCATTTCAGATTTTTGTAAAGCTCTGACCTGCCAATTCTAATTTCAGCTGATTCCCATTTCTCAAACATACATTTGTTTTTTTTTCTCCCCTCATTTCTGGTGTAATTGAAAGTTTGAACCTATCACATACTGCGTCTCTGAAACTCTACAAATATCTTCTAAGCTGTTAAACTCCTACGTTTGTACAAATAAGATTAAACTGAAAAAAAAAAAAATAAAATTACAGTATATCCAAAAAAAATGCCCGCCTTTATAAAGAGATCTGTGATCTCAATGTGATTTTCCTCGTTAAATAAAAGTAAATAAATATCTAGTTAATAAAACAGATTATAGTACCTTAAATTTCATTTATTTCTTTTCCCAAGGTAATATTTTTGACACAAGAATTTTCTGTTAGATGTGATAGATTGTTAAATAGTTTATCTTATTTTAACAAGTGGCAACTTTGAGCTGAATAATTTTAACAATTAAATTCTCAAGTATTTTGCGTTTGTGCCCTGGTTGCTAATTATATCACATGTTCAGATGGCAGCTGAAACCCTCAGACAGGATGAGCAGCAGACTTTTTTTCTGTGGAAAATCGGTTTCTTTTTAGTGGACTCTTACATGTTTTGTGATGCCTTTAACTTTATTTTTAAACGACTGACTTTTTCATTTATTAACAACTTCCACAGCTAAAATGTACTTCAAACAAATTATGTACTCAGTAAATTTCCTTCAACGCATATATGCCCGAGTTGTGGTGTTTTTACTGACCAGACAACACAGTAATCTTTTTTTTTTTTTGCTGCCACTTACCTATGATGGGAGAAAAAAAAATCTCTCTCAAATCAATGACAACCAAGGTAAAAACTGCCCCATTCTGGTCACCAGCCAATTAATTGGTGCATCCCTATTTTTTAAAATTGGTATGCACCAATTCATTAAATGAAAATCAAATCTAGCCAGCACACCCCTGATGAAGGCCTGTGAGCCTGACTACACGCTGAGTGGTTGTGTTTGTAGTGACTTGAGACGATGATGGAGGGGGAAGGAGCGGTGGAGTTAGGAATCTGTGTCTGTACTTGCTTTCCTTACTTGAGCCCTCCGGAGGGGACGGTGTGGCACTTCTTGTGCTCCAGCAGCTGCTCGGGTGTCTTGAGGAACTTGTGGCAAACGTCGCACTCGAACATTCGGGTGATGAGGTGGATCTGGAGGTGGCGTTCGTACATGCTGCGCGTCTTGCACACGAAGTTGCAGAACACGCACTCGAAATCTGGGGAGAGGGGCAGAAGACGGGCGTTAAAACCAGGCTGATTGGACGGAAACTTAGCCCTGGTGACTTCAAGTAAACTTCATGTGTGAAATCTGTGCACCACGTGAAGTTTCTTTATAAAAAGGAAAAAAAAAAAAAGTAATCATACTCAGTTTGAACCCAGTCACAAACACAATTAAGTAAATGAAATTAACACATACTCCTGTCGTTTCTGGACTCATCTGTAGCGTTCTGCAGCACTTCTACATTTACATGACCAGGCGTTCCCGGAGCACCGTCATAAGTACTCCAAATGTAGTAAAAACGGGTTTAAAGCACTTTAAAAATGATGCTCTTCATCAGCTGCTTGTGTTAACAATGAGTCATGAGCTTAAAATTTTCTGCCAAAGCTTTCACAGCACATTTCTTTTTATCTGCGCCTTCCTGACTGGTTTAAATTGGACAGGAAGGAAAAGGCTGCATACTTCAAAAACCTAAATTGTTTGACCACTAATTTAAATCTGACTAAAGCTCTTCCAAACTGAACCGTTTGAAAAGTTAGACCATCAATAAATAATAGCACAAGATGTTTGTAAATCTTTGTGGCATGTGTCGTCATGAATATTTGATGCTGCAGAGAAAAGTTTAAAACTGAATGCCAAGATTTTATGAACTTGGAGATGACAAAGTTTGCCAAAAGTCCCCCATACAAGTCCTTGCCTTTGTCCGACTTGTCCTCAGTTCCTGATCCTGAGTGACTTCCAGAGCTTGTCTGGCTGCCTGCGGAGGAGGGCGGGGCTAGCAGGTTCTTGAGTTCTTCGTTACCGTGGGCGACGTCTCCACCCTCGGAGCTGTTGAGCGAATCGCTGAGGGCTGAGAGAGACGACGAGGTGCTCTTGGTCTCGCTGAGGGGACTTCTTGAGTTCAGACCTGGATACAACATCAGACAAAAAGACATTTTTACCAATATGACGGTAAAGTAGTGATGGTGGGGATCCGAATGAACTTTAATTCTAAACAAACAGAGATATTTGAAGATGCATTTCCAAAAACTCTGAGCGTTTTGAAGAAAATCCATTTCTGGTGGCTGCCTTTGTTATCTGCATGCATACACACCCCGACGTGCACACAGGCAGAATAAAAGCAGTCAGTCTGAACTGAGAGTCCCCGCTGCCAGTCCAATCAAGATGCAGTGTGCTTTTATTGATCCTCTTCTCTAAGTCCACAATTCACTGCAAAGAGACGGGGAATTAGAAAGGGGGGGGCAGCAGGGAGCGCCGAGGAGCACGGGTCATGGCCGAAGGATCTAAGATGGCGGGAGCATCTCAGGGCACGGCTCAACAAAGGGCATTCACCGGGGAGGGAGTGAATGGAGGGAAAAAAAAAACCTGCATAGGTCTTAAAATGGTTGACCTATCTTTTTAATACACGCACATACAAACAGGGGGAAAGCCTATATGGCTGTACAAATGCAGCAGGTCTGCTCTTTCAAACAGGGAAATTATTCTGAAATGGAAGATGAATAAATCGATCAAATCTATATACCAGAGCTGTTCACAGCAGGGTCTTTGCAGCCTTTTTTAATAAAGAAATGAACCAACCTTTGCAGCTGGCTTTATCATCTTACTTGCCTTTTCTTACATCTATTCTAAAAGGCTACTGGCAAAACAAAAGAGGCTGGGAAAAAAATACAAAACATGCTCCTCTGACCCAGTGGACTTGGTTTTAAAACACACTTTTAATCAAACGGCTTTCTTTGTGACTTTCGTGATATTAGAAAAAACCTTTAAGAATCAGTGTTTGGCTGCTGAACTCTGCCCTCGTCTGTTTGGTCATGTCCTAACCTCAGTCTTAGGTGAAACTTTAAGCACTTCCCTAAACTCAACCAGACCCTGACAGCTCATTAAAATCATCACAAGGAAGGCAGCATAGTTGTTTGTGGAGCTAACACATTTCTAAATTCACACATTTGGTGGGGGGCGTCCATCTTGTGCGACACATAAACGCCACACCAGGCTGAGAGACTTAAAAGTTGACCACAGTGGCGTCGTAAACCCAGCCTGTCTCCAAAGGACCCAAGGCCTATTGATTTTTTTTCTCCACCCCCCATAGGCACGATAAGGGCCAACCTTCTCAGATAAACAAGGCCACCGTGGCCTTTGAAAGACCCTTCAGCTGTCAGGGTTGGATGATCCCACCCACCAACGCAACAACACACACACACACACACACATATACACACAACGAGAAGCAGGAAAAACGACATCATGTTAGGTTGAGTGGAAGGAAAAAGCTTTCGCAATAAACTGAACAAAGCTGTTTTAGAAAAAACGCTGATATCGACAAACAGGGACTGAAAGAGGGTCGATTAGAGGAGGCCTGTTTGTGAAACAGTTCTACTGCTCTTCTGTCCCTGACTCCTCTAAACTGTTCTGACTTTGTGTTTATAATTTCTTATCATTTTCCCCCACACATTCCATGCTTTGATTTGAATATAAGAACTGAACCAAATAAAAGTGAATATAAAATTGCAGCAATATTGAGTATCAGCAGGCGATAAAACATTTTTTTGATTTAAATTTTTCTATGCAGATGCTGAACTATTTAGGGAATGTGACCAGTCTTTTTCCATGTTTTTGTCCCAACTTAGACTTCCCTGAAACGAAACAGTTACTTTAAAGGATGAGGTCTTCCACGTTCAGATTTAGGGCCAAAGTGTTTATAGCTATGCTGCAAAAAAAAAAATCGGGGTTGCGAGGATATAAAACCAGAAAAACGCTCTAAAACTAACTTCTTTTTTCAGTCTAAATCCTGTGTGTCCGAGTACTGAATTAAAAAAACAACAGAATATGTGCTACTGTCAAAAAAGACTGCACTGCATTTCTATTCTGAGACCTAAACGAGAGCCACAATGTGTAAGCTACCACCCACTCTTACATGACAGAGTAAAACTTAAAAGAAAAAAAGCACATTAACCTATTTTGAAGAGTCCAACCAAACATTGAAGAAAGACTCTGGAACAAATACAATGAAACTGTTGTAAAAAGGCTGAGTTTTTCACACTAAATTTATTCTGAGAATGAAGAAAATAAGAGTTTTTCAGAGTTGTAAGACGCTTGGGTGTCACTCTACCTGCATGTCCAGTATGGATGTGGCTCTTCATGTCGTTCTCTTCCATGCAGACGTAGTCACAGACGCTGCAGCAGAGTGAGAACATCCACTGCTCCTTATCCACATGAAGCGACATGTGGCTGACAAACTGGGCATTCAGCTCCGTCTGGAAACCGCACACATGGCAGCTGGACACAGAACAGACAGACAGAAAGAGGGGAAAAAAAAAAGATGGTGAGAATGAGACGAGGGAGGCAGTCAGATTTAGTGTTATATTTCGCCTGCATAAATTAGCAAATGTATGCTGTGTCTACATTCCTTTTAGTTAGATCAAGATGACTGATTGAAAACAGCTTTCTGCTGTGATTCAGAAATGGCAGCTTTTTTCCACTTGAAGACTGTAGAGTGCAGTTTTTTTTGGGGAAACTTACTTTCTTTGTTGCAAAGAGTTAGATGAAAAGGCTCAAGCAGCCATGTGTGTAAGTTATTGTTATAGTGTTGCAGCCAGACACGACAGGAGTAGTTTAGTTGTACATAAAAAACTAGAGACAGAAAATAAACAGTATAGCTGTTTGACAACTGACAGATCAAAATGTCACTGATTGGCTTTTTAATCATCGTGAGGTTTGTTCAACAATCCATAAAGGTGTCATCTGAGAAAAATCACCAGCCTATTTCAGACTGTTTTTGTGTGCATTAGGCTAACAAGACGTGGACAGGAGTTTATCTGTTCACCTCAAAGTTGCTAAAAGGCTGGTTTTCTGTAACATCTGGAAAATCAGACATAGCTCAGTGATTTTTAAAGTGATGTTCTGTCTAATAGTTATCACCAGTTAGCTCACTAACATGCATGACATCATTAATAAAGTATGGAGTATGGAGATCGAGGCAAACGTCTTCATCCAGGCTAAGCTAATGGCTAGCCAAAACAACGCCTGTTCTTTTATTATTAATTTTCAGTCTTAGACAACAACTCTTATGATACTGACTGATTTTTTTCACTCCAGTATGTCGTATTTAACAAATAGTTGTTTTGTAAGCCTGAAAAATGATACCGTTCTTGTCAGGCTAGCCATTAGCCTAGCCTGGACAAAGATAATTACCTCTTTCTTCATACGCTGTTATTCATGACTGATTAACGGTTGATAAGGTAACAATTATTTAGAACTATTAGACAGAACTTCACTTCACACTTCACCAAACTATCCTTTAATATTGCCTTAATTCATTATGCCAAGCTAAACCTGTCCTCCCTGTTGCTTTTACTTCAAAGACCATCAAAGTGGTAATGACTTCATTTATCATCCAAACTTTATGCAAAAAAGGCAAAAAAAAATAATAAATAAGAAAAAGTTTTATTTTAAACCAAAATGTTCGCTATTTTTGTGAAGGTTTATAACTGACAAAGAAATAAAAAAAATACAACAGCAATAAAAATGGGATCACCCTGCATCAAAATTTTAAAAAAGCTAATCATGTCTAATTCTAACAGGTCTTGCGTCATCGCGAGGACAGGTAGTTTGTGTGTGGCTCGTCATCACCACCTGTAGTAGTACGGGCAGTTCTTGCGCTCAGCGGAGTCGGCTGTAACGGCGCTGACGATCTGCTCAGCGTCTGTGTTGACCAGCTTGACAGCGTGGATGGTCAGGTGCTGATTGAGGTTAGCCCTGCACTTGGCTGCGTAAGGACACAGGTGACACTTGTATTTCCTCTCTTCTGCAACACAACACACACAGACCCAACACCCCGGTTAGTGTGAGCGTTTGCAAGGATGAGGTTTTGTTAAGCTGTGCTCAGCCACTCAGGCTTAGCTGGACACTGCCTAACCTTCGATTGTCCCAGAATCCTCACAAGATGGAAAAAAATAACACAAATGTATGTACAACTGGCACTAAGAGTTAAAACACGTGAACACAAACTTAATTCCCCCCCTTTTTTAATGAGCAGTATAGAATTTATGCAAAAATGTGTATTATTTTTTTTAAATCACAAAACAAATTAACATAACATGTTTAACCCTCTTAAGCCCACCCGCTTCAAAAAAACAGACACGAACGCACACATCATTTGCCCCAAGGACATGAAGCCAGGCAACCTTTATGTCGCCGGGGAAACCAAAAAGACCATCACACTGACATATGCCCCTGCTTCTGCTCTCTGTGGTGCGGCCAAGCTGTTCACAACCAACACTCTCAGATGGTGTGTGTGTCTGTAAAGTGTGCACCCAAAATGTGAGAGCATGTTCAATTGTGCGTGGGGGGGTGGGTGTGTATTTGGTACACAGGTCTCTATTTGTGGAGCACGGTGATTTGGTCTGTTATTCTATTATTTTGAGTCGGGAGTGAATTTATTTTAAAGACAAGTGTAAGTGCAGATAATTATTAGATTATTTTAACGAACAAGGACTGAGAGCGGGGGGGGGACAGGGGGAAGATGGGGATGGGGCCGGATGGATCAATGGCAAATGAGGAGGGGGCTAGGAAAGGAAACGCAGCGTAATCAGGTCACAAGGGACTGAGGAAGCCTCACATTTCTGCGTGTGTGTGTGTAACTGAAAGAGGGAATAAGTTCGAGCACCATTGGAATTACAAGTATGCGTTTGTCTGTGTGTGTGTGAGGGTGTGTGTGAGGGTGTGTGTGTGTGGACGCCTGTGCGGCATCCTTCAAGATGGCTAATTAGACGATAGTTTTCCCAGTGAGACTAATCATGATAGTAATCTCTTTAAAGGAAGGGTAATCTAGTCTGGTCAACCTTATTTACAGCGAGCTGCACGAACACAGCAGCTAACATCTGTGCTGCAGTGGTGCGACAGCGATGTTTACCTGTGTGCAGGGACAGGTGTCTGGAAAGGGTCTGCTGTCGACCAAACACCTTGCCGCAGACCGAACAGGGGAAGAGCTGCTCGTGTAATCTCCACTGGGCGATTCCGTTTCCTGGCTCACCGTCATCCTTCTCTGAGTCTGAAACACACACAGACATAGATCACCATACTAAAAAACAAACTCAATAACATTTGAACTGAACACTGCAGAGTTGCACAAATGGGAGTCAAAACAATTAAACATGGATTAAAGGTCATATATAGAAATATTTGTATTTTCCTGCAAAAATGCTGGGTGCTAAATACATTTGCTGAAGAACCTGAAACTGAGTTGGTAAAACTAAAAGCGACGGAACACTAGCTAAATACTAAAATAATCAAAATGTGAGTTAAAATAAGCAAAAGGATAGCTAAAAGCATCAGAAGTCAGAAATAGAACATAGAAATACAGAGATTTCAAAAGAAACAATATTTTTGAAGGAATTTACGAGACCATAATATATTTTTATTGGGGGGGGGGGGGGGGGGGGGGTAAAAAAAAAAAAAAA